>JZKD02S1721135.1:68531-112151 GCA_000966675.3 Picea glauca
ATTACTTACCATACCCTCCCGCAAGTCACCTCGACCTGAATCCAAGCCCACCTCCTATCCTGTGCTCGCAACTAGGCTCCATTCCTACAAACACCCCAATTTTGTTGTCGATGGTTTCCATGGCCTTCTAGGTCCAGAAGACCAGAGGAAACCCAGGGAGGATTTCCCACACTTTCATAATCACCACCTGTTTACGAGCAGGATTGAAACCCACTTCCCAGTTTCGTAAGACCAACCCACACGGACCCCAGGTCCAACTTTTCTTAAGAACTCATTCACAGTCTTCCTTCGAGCGGAAAATAAAGACTAACCACGCTCCAACGAGGACATAAAACACCGCCAAATAATTCATCACTGGTATCCAATTTATTACATCGAAAGGCGTACACCTATTGATAATGGGCACATTTAATAGGTTTTTAGTTCTTAATACGTTTTTTATAGACGAGATTAAATATGCCTAGAATATTCTTAGTGGTCACAATAAATGAATGGTTATGATTTCATCCATTAAGTTCTGAGCTGTTATAAAGACATCCGTTTATATGTTTACTTTTTCACATTTACCTAATAGTGTGTTCACTAACTTATTGCCACATCTACCTGATTAAAAAATATTAAGATATTCACACAGAGTAGTGGCCGTGTTTCTGTGCTGGCAACGTTTCATTTCATTTCTGTGCTGACAGCGTTTGTTTCATTTCTGTGCTGGCCGCGTTTCATTTTAATATGCCTTTCGACGTTAATCAGCCACGTAATTGTGGCTGTGCTAGTTTTGATCCATTTGGACAGAAGGCCTTCTTTTAGGGATTTTCGACTAAATTGCCCCACCAGAGTTTTGCCATAAAAACTACCAACATCTGCAATCTCCACATCCTTCCCAACAACCATTCAGATAGACCCTGAGTGAGCCCGTATGCACTTCTTCTTTGTTTACCGAGCAGCAGAACCTACTCTCGCCTTTCCACCAGACTTAACCCTATCTTTGCCACTTGCTTCAAGAGGCTCTGGTGAATGAGACTCAAAAAATGTCGAAGAAGAACAAGGATCGGAAAAACCCCATTTTCATGATAAGATGGTTCCACCGTCGCATTAAACGTTGGTTCTCTCGCTGAGGTTCCGAAGAGACCCTTTGATCAGCTCCATTACCATTCGCTTGTGAGATCTCTGCACCATCTCCTACCCCATACGAAAAATCGCTCGAGAAAAAATCCGCATGTGCCCTAAATGCTTTGCATTTAGAAGGGATTGGGTCGTAATCCACGCATTCATCACGAGTCTCATCCAATGTTATTATGAAGTTTTAAGTGTTTCTCAAAATATATGACCCCTAATTTATGCAAAATTTTTGTGATTTCTCAACATAAACCCTAAATTAATTCGAAATTGAAAAAGAATAGAATATGTATCCTTCCATCAATTGTTATCCATGCATTGAACTTTGCCTTGATCCACAGTCATTGTCGATCAAATTATGTTCTGTACGTTTTCATTATGATTTCCCAGTTTAGTATTTGTATTAACCAACAATAAAAAGTTAGGGACATTTTTTCACGCCGTAAACTATTAGAGGCAATCTATTTTCCAAATGAGAAACAAGACCTTGTTATGGTTAATCTAATGTATATTTTATAAAAAAATTAAAAGCACTTAAATATCGATTTAGTTTGGTTGTGTTAATTAAAATCTATTCCAATATACATGAGAACATAGATAAAGTATATATTTAATTTATATAAATATATATACTAAACCTGTATATTCTATTTAGATAATTAGATAATTCTTAGTTCTCCATGTCTTTGAAAAACAGTTATGCAACATGAATTAAAGAGCAACAAAGAAAACTAGGAAGTAATATGATTGTTGTTGGTATTCCTTCTTGGTGGATAAAGCATGCCCCTGATGTTTGGGCGTTTAAGTAAATCCATGACTGTAAATTAAGAAATTCCATGGTGACTGCAGACTACAATTTCCATGATAGTAAATTAACTTTTACAGAGGAGGGATAGAAATTATTAAAAAACATAAAACATTCCATCGACTATTAAGTGTTTTCGCCAAAAATGGTAAGCCCAACAAAATATCATTTTCATTATAGAGTTACATTGCATTGAATTTTCTGTTATTTTGCAATCATAGTAAAAAAAAAAAAATCAGTGCAGAGAAAAAAAAAGTATAGTAAGTTATGAACCTAAACCCTTGGATATAATTAAGAGAATTTAATTGGAAACATACATAATGTTGTTTTTCTTCTGCAGGTTTTTCAATGTCAACCGGTCTGCAAGTGAGATTTCTCGTCTGATGTTTTTTTGTGTCACTATTATTTCCGCTACGTTTGTGATTAACCATCTCTTAAAGTTGCATTTCCAAACATGAAAAGATTTAGATAAATATCATTAGCAGCATACACATAGACAAATAACAAAAATACCAAATATAAGTTGGAACGTAAAGATTTCCAATGAAAATTGAGAAACAATAATGGTTTGTTGGTGATTTTCTATGAATCCAAACTGGAAACATGTGGATACCTCTCAGAATGTGAATGCATTTATTTGTTCTGAGGTCAAAGGGGTTTTACAGAGGCCAATTTTCCCTGTCTCGCTTCTCATCTCAGTGGCCCATATCCTTTCATGAATTAGAACCTCGTAGATATTTGATTTCCACGTGCTATGCATGCAGTAAAAAACAAGACGAATGGGAGAGCATGAAAGGACTGAAGGTGAAGGTTAGGTCACTTCAAGGTAACGCTGGGATCTAATACGTTAAGCACATAATTATTTTTTATTTTAAAATTAATTGAAAAATTGTTATAATTTAAATTATATATAGAATTTAAGTGTCATATATCGAGCTATGAACCAAACTATGACCTCTTGGGACCAAATTCGGAAAACTCTAAAGTTATTTTGGTCATGTGCCACCTTGGATTTCAATAACCCCATAGCAAACTGACTGTCCATGTCCAATATTTTGGTGTTAGTTACCTTAATGATTCTCTGAGAATAGTACCTGGAAACTGTAAGAGTTAATATTGATTGGTTTAAGGTGTAATTAATATTACGAGAAAACTATGGATATGATTGGGCTTGTGGTGAATATACATCGCTACAAGGTTTTAATCTGCACAAATAGAATTTGATCACACTTAAAAAGAGTATTAAAAAAAACTATTGTTAACTAAAACAAATATGAGTTTTTATATCACCAACATGTAACATTCTAAAGCAAAAAAACAAAACTAAAATAAAGTCACATTCCAAAGTAAAAAACAAAAATGAAAATTACCACTGGTTTGGAGAAAGGAGGTCACATTCCAAAGAAAAAAACCAAAAACAAAAATGAAAACTACTACTGGTTTGCAAAAACTCATTATGTAAAAGATAGCAAGTTTGTCTTAAATAATAAAAAAATAACTATATTTTAAATAATGAAAATGTTATATTAATATTGTGTTTTAAATAATGATATTGTTATAATAATGGAGTGAGTTAATAGATTGATAAATTTAATTATATATACGTGTGTGTGTGTTTTAAGGTAAAGTAAATACTTAAGCATAACAATGTCTAACCATGTGTCAAGTTTGATTGGCCACAATTGTAAGTAATCTATGCATACATGTGAGAGGCAAGTGGGAAACACAGTTGCTAGAAAAATAGAATTAACTAAAAAAACAATGAAATGAATAAAATTCTAGTCTAGCATAAACTTTGCTTGTCTCATAATGACGGTATGTTATGATTATATAAAAGAACAACGTATATTTGAAATTGTGTTTCAACTTGAGTAAAGAGAGGGTCACCATTATGTCCTTGGACAATTTCATAGGTTGTCCATTCAATTCAATTAGAGGCTAGAAACTATTGATTCAAATGAAATATGTTGTGTAAAATCTATAATGAATTAAATTTTCCTTTAAATTTTCTTGTATGTCCATTGTTCCTCAGGAATTCAATTGACATTCATCGCTAAAAAAAATAATTGATTAGAGCGTCTATGCAAGAAGTTAAACGTTGTCATATTCACCTAGAAAGTCAAATAATGCATTTAGCAATGTTGTATATTTGGGTTGTGATTTAGTTCTTAATTTGTCTGAGTTTATTGATTTGAAGCAAGTCCAACTTCCTTATACTGAAACAACTTCCTTACTCTGAGTTCAATGCAATCATTTATGTTGTTCTTGTTGTTCTGCAAAGAGAAGTTAACTATGAGTTCTCCATATATATAAACATAGTCATTGACCAACCACAGGAGTACCAGCAGTTTTCAGGGTTTCCTTTCCCCCACTTCTGGGGTATTCTAGTATAACTATTTAATCAACATATTCCTTAAATTGATGAATAAAAATGATGAAAAAAATTTGAGGAAAGTTTTCATATTAATATTGTTAATTGAAACTATGAAAAAATGTAGTTAAAATGATTTTAAATCTAATTAAAATTTATCTAACAACCTTATTTGATAGATTCATCTAACAATCTCATTTGGTTTAGATAATTACATTGATTTTTATGGTTTCCATTTTAAGATGAAGCAAAACAGCTAACAATTTAATAAGTTTAATTTTATTTAATTAATGAAAATTTTAATTTAAAAAATTTAATTTTTTCTTAAAAAATTGATTTATTTTAAAATCATCTATATTAAATTTGTTCAAAATATTCCATTTTACTTTTATTTGAAGACATGAATGGCGGAAGCTAGTAATGCTACGAATTGCCTATGCACATGAAAAAGTGTCTGGCTATGGTCGTGGCGTTTATGAGATTGTGAACGTACTCAAATAAATCTCCGGAGATATGAGTGATATACGTCAGTCACAAGTGAGTGTTATATTCACGTAGTATATGACAAAAATGAAGACGATACGCCATTTATAGAGGCCGAGTTATGTAATGCAAGTGACTCCCTACTGATCACTGATTAAACTAATAACTTTATAAATTATATTAGACTTCAGTGAAACAATAGAAATTTAGATGAAGTAGACGTGTTCCAGGGACATACCATTCTATCATGACGTATGTTCCAAGATTTATATCCTATAATAAATATATGGTTAAGGAATTGGTGATTGATGAATGAACTATGTCGATGGGTGGTAATATTTTTTCTACATAAAAAAACAGTTTCTTTGTTATTCATTGAGAATCAAAAGAGATTTTACAGTACAAAGGATGACTTTAGAAGTCATAAGACATGACTACTTTGTCAAAATATTGCATCTCTAATAATGTGTTGCTAATCATAAAACATCTTGTATCAAAATAGATATATGATTTCCAGAAGTAACATAGATATCTATAAACTATAAACTCCAAAAACGAAAATAAAACTATAAAAAAAACATCTTGCTGTGAAGAAAAAGACCCACGTTGTGAGATCGAAGAATAAAATATGATCCAAAGCTAACAATTGAATCCACAATGACTTCTTCATAAATCAACCAACCAACTGGGCAATCGAGAGCAGTCTTTGACATCGAATTTGCCATAGCATTGAACTGTCTATGCACATGAAAACACTAGAGAAAAAAAAAGAGTGTTTGATGTCCAAAATCTTCTTCATCCAAGGCTAAAGATTTAGTGCATTCAACTGAGACTTTCCAACAAACCATTCAAGTACAACTTTGGAGTCTCCTACCACCATTAGTTCAAGAAAGTGTTTTCTCAACTCAAAAATCAAGACGATCCATACCCCAAGCAACTCTGCTTTAACACTTATACCTTAGCCAACAACAAGGAGAATCTTAAAATAATGATTCCCACTCAGTTTGAGAAACACTCCAATACCATTATCGCCTCCAGTAGCAATGCCATCAAAGAAGCCTATTGGTCTATCTCCAAAATAGTTTGGGTTCAGGATAAAGTCAAAATTGTCCCCCTCGGAGGAATAGGGAAGCTCCTTTACGACCTTCACAATCCTTAAACAAAGTTCAGATTCATTTCCTGGAAAATTTTCAAATAAAATCTTATTTATATACCTCCAAATTGTTGATATTATGGTAGTTGCAGGAGGTATTTACCTCCACGTGTAAACTTGACGAGGATAGAATACTCCGGGAAGTAAGAAGAAACCCTAATGAGTTGTCTAATAACTCTAGAAGACTTGTCAACTGAAGAAGATAATTTATATTAGGTTATTAGCCTCCAAGAGAAGAAGTTGGCTAGAAGAAATAATATATAATGAACATACAGATACCCAGAATGAGAAGTCGGCCCAGGCAGTTAGCCAGATTTACTATAAATACAGGAGGCCAGTCTTCATTCTGGCAGGCAGTCTCAAAATTGCAGAGCAGCACTTGTGTGCACTGCAGTGCCCAGTTTTGTGCGCAGGTTTGGAGGAGAGATGCCATTGTAGCTGCTGCAGCTAGCAAATCAATTTTGGCTTGGACTATCTCTTGGTTAAGGTTTGGACTATCTGATCAGCTCTTATTTGATGCGCTACCCTTTGTTTGGCTATCTAGCCTGGGGTTTGCTTCTGGAATGATTCTCAGTTAAGGTTAAGGTGCTCGGAGGGTGTCTTCAGCCTATGGTTGGGTGACAATAGTGATATTTTCAATGGTAAAATGAGCACATCCATTATATTCTAACGGGTTATGGGCCCACACCTCCTTCATTCAGTCTAATCGCTGGAAGGAAACATAGTAGTAAGGATATTAAACTCGTTGAAGAACTGCCACTAGGGTTAATAGCAGGTGCAGTTGCAGAAACCCTAATCCTCTCGTTGACGCACCTTAGGTGAAGGGATTGACTTAATTTTTGGATAGATCAGTGCACCCTAGCCTAGCACATCTCCTAATACTCTCAGCAAGCCAAGACGTCAAGTTTGAGTTGTTGGTCAGATCTAGGGTTGACCAAGTCAAAGCAACCATGACTTACTCTATGAAGTCAGAAAAAAAGTTAGATGGAGCTTCTAACTTTAGAGTGTGGAAGACAAGGATTGACCTCATCCTTTCCAAGAATAAAGTGTTGGATATCATAAAAGGAAATATCGTGGAACCATAGTTTGAAGAAGGAAAAGAGAAGGAACCATAGAGCGTTGCAGTTATGAAGAAGTTCAAAGACGGTGACATCAATGCCATGAGTATCATAGTGGAATCCATAAAATACCACTTGATACCCTACATCTCCCATCTTGACTCATCGAAGAGGATGTGCGATGCCCTAACAAACCTCTTCTCGGTTAGAAACATTGGAAAAATAATGAGTCTGAAGAATGAGCTCCGTGACATGAAGATGAATGATGATGACAACATAACATCATACTTTGTGAGAATCTCTCAGTTAAAAGATCAACTACAAGCTATTGAAGAAATCATTTCAGAGAAGGAATTAATAAACATAGTACTCAATGGTCTTCCCAAGACGTGGGATGCATTTTCCGCAAGCATGAACACAAGGAAGAGTATCTGACATTTGAAGAACTTTGGACTTGCTGTGATCAAGAAGAATCAAGGATCAGTGCAAAAGAGAAACCCCAAAATAAGTACGATGATCAAGCCTTCACAACAAGATTCAAGAATTTCAGGAACAAAAGGAAGTTTGGCTCAAAGAGGAAGACAAATCAAGAGAAAGACATTTCAGAAATACAATGCTTCAACTGTCGAAAGTATGGTCACTACAAGAATCATTGTCCCGATCCAAAGAAAAGGAAGGAGAAACACGAAGCATCAGTTGCCGAGGAAAAGGAACCTACAAAGAAGACTAAGCAGGATGAAAGAGACTTCTTCTTCTGAAGGTAACGATACTTTTCTTATTTCTTGTACATATCTTGTTTGCATCGTCTCTGTACATATCTTGTATATCTATACCTATGAATAACAACAAGATAAGGATTGCTATCATTATACAAGATAGATAATACACATGAAAGAGTGAAATACATCAAACAAATCATGTGGAAGCTATTACAAGATAAGCCAAAATTAGAATCAATCATGAAGAGACTTAGAAGAAGTAAAGACATAAAGAAGTCAGAAATCAAGAGAAAATTGGACAAAGACTTATGACGTTTTGTAGAAGACAATAAAACGGAAGCGTGGACTCTGTTAGACGAAGGGAGACGATTATATATTGTAGAATACAATAAGAATGCAGATGGAAGCGTGGAATCTGTTAGACTGATGGAGCCGATTATATGCACTCATACATGAAGCAAGGATTAGGAGGGAGCTAATCCTATGATCCATTTAATATGATGAAGTATATATTCATGGTAGCAGCCATAAAAGACAATACATGATCAGTTCAACCTCGGAAGAAGTCTTCTTCGAAGAGAAGCCTTAAAGTATCCCTGGTTATCCATCCACATCCATGATTCTATAATGAAAGGAAGAAGTGGAATCTTTAGGGCATGGAATCTATAAGAAACTCCATGGACCCAAGAGCTAAAGAAAAACATCAGGAAGAACATGAATATTCCAAGAAAGAAAGAGAAGCCAGAACAACTAGTCGTTGTATTGAGAATCACAAGATTACCAACCTGATATGAACTCAATAAAAGCAATCAAGTAAAGGCACTGAAAGTTTTGATATATGCAAGCATTGCAAGATCCATAACTAGAGGTTCTCCCAGATGGAGGGAGAAGACTATGATGATTGCTTGTTCCAATAAACTAGACATACCTCTACATGAGTCTTTGTATCATCCGCAATATCCATGGGTTGGAGTTCTACATCAGATGTATGCAAAGAATGTTCTGCAGAGCAATTGAAAACAGAGTGTATGAAGAGAAACCTCAAGACTTTGAAGCATACCAGAAAGAGACCCTTGTATGTAGATGGAAGAAGATAACTTGGTGGAGAACCTCCAGGGCACAACAGAAACATGGTGAAGATTTTCTATAATAGAGATATTGTATCAAGATGATTACTCAGAAGATCAGATCTCATGATGAAAAAAGAAGTGCCACATGGATGTGTTTAAGTTTTCCAACAATGATATACTTTGTTGATCAGAGCTACATGAAGCCTTCATAGAAAACCAGTGTTCCAGACCAATTTACATTTGAAATCAAGCATTACATTATCAATGATGAAGTCCAGAAAGGAGAAAGTGGTTCTCCAATACATATCCCCATAGATGAGAAGATAAGCAAACATTTTGGTAAATATTTTGTCCAAGATGAAAGAGTTTGCGTACTCAAGCTGGAGCTTGTGGAGATGACTTCCTTATTGAAAAAGGAAGAAATTAGTCTCAGGTTGGGAGGGAGAACTGATGTATTATTGATTGATGAGCAGTTCCTTTCCAGTTCAGAAAGTGGATTGAGATTTCTAATGGATAGACATTTTCCAGTTCAGAAAATGGTCCAGATTGATGATGTACGATAGATAACGACTTTCCATTGTGGTTAACATGGGGAGTGGTCTAGGGAAGTCTCTCTTATTGAGGGTTATTCAATAATAATGGCTCGCCTCACCGAACAACAATTTCTCATTGTGGTTAACATGAGGAATGATCCGTTTTGGAGGTTGGTGCAGGACAATCATTTCCTCTTGTGGTTAACATGGGAAATGGTTCGGACAGACATTCCTTAGGGAAGATTCATTCTCTCTAGGTTACACTTTGTTTAGTGATGGAGGAATGGCCCAGGGTGGGGAATGTTCCAGGTTTAGCAATCAGGGACAGACATTCCTTGTGACAGATTCATTCTCTCCAAGTTACACTTTGTTTAGTGTCAGAGGAATGGCCCAAGGTGAGGAATGGTCCAGAATAAAAAATCAGGACAATCATTCTTCCTTGCTTGAGAAGAATGGTCCAGATAGCTCGTCATTGATGCTCTACTCTAAAGGTAGATACTCTTTCATCTCTCACAAATGTGAGTGAAAGAATGGCCTATATGATTCAGTTTATATCATAACATTTTTTCTGTGCAGGTTGATATCAAATGATTGTTATGAAGACTGTATATCTCCGTACAGTAGATGTATACTACTGTGGTGGATGTGTTCCACTGTTTGATCAAGTATCTGTGTGGTGCTTAGTGTGGTAGTGTACCACTAGATTGTAGTTGTGTACTGCTATGGATAGACATAGTTGTGTTCTATTGAATGATATTGTTATGATTGCCTTGAAAACTATTAGCAGTGTTGAAAATAATTATCAGCCAGATGAATGATGAACAAAGATTTCCTAGACAAAAAAATGGTTCAGAACACTTACTCTTCTAGATTAGAAGAATGGCTCTTGTATCACTCTGTGGAGTGAGGATCATGTCTGATTACTCAGATAGAGTATGGTTTCGAGAGATGATGTAGTTGATGACACTGATGATGATGATGGTTCTCATGATTTAGTCATGATCTAGTCTATACAACTATGTTGATGCTACCAAGGGAATGGTATGTTTTGTGATCAAGACCATTACTTGTAATACCTCCCTAGCTAGGAGAGAGTGTTGATAATATGGTAGCTGTGGGAGTTATTTAACTCCACGTGTAAACCTGACGAGGATAGAATACTCCAGGATGCAAGAAGAAACCCTAATGAGTTGGCTAATAACCCTAGAAGACTTGTCGGATCAAGAAGATAATTTATATTAGGTTATTATCCTCCAAGTGAAGAAGTTGGTCAGAATAAATAATATATACTGAACAGGAAGATACCCAGAATGAGAAGTTGGCCCAGGTAGTTAGCCAGATTTACTATAAATACAGGAGGTCAATCTTCATTCTGGCAGGCAATCTCAGAATTGCAAAGAAACACTTGTGCGCACTGCAGTGCCCAGTTTTGTGTGCAGGTTTGGAGGAGAGCTTCCATTGCAGTTGCTGCAACTAGCAGATCAAGTTTGGATTGGACTATCTCTTGGTTAGGGTTTGGACTATCTGATCATCTCTTGTTTGATGCGCTATCCTTGGGGAAAGGTGCGCTACCCTTTGTTTGGCTATCTAACCTAGGGATTGCTTCCATAATGATTCTCAGTCAAGGTTAAGGTGCTCCGAGGGTGGCTTTGGCCTATGGTTGGGTGAAAATTTAGTGATATTGTCAATGGTAAAATGAGCACATCCACTATATTCTAACACAAATTCCCCACAAAAGAAAGAGAGAAATTATCTTATGATTTGGGAAAACAAGAAACCAGTTCATTAAGCTATCCTTCAATGGAAACAAGTTCCAATTACCATTTAATTTCAAGAGTCCACAAACCTCTTTCAATATTTGTTGTGTAATCTCATAGGAGACCATCAAATGTAGCATGGTCTCTTCATATTGTGAACACAAACTGCAAACAGTAGGTCTGATAGGATCCGATAATTTCTAGATCCCGTGAAACCACCACTTAGGTTCCACATGCAATTTCTAATCAACCAAAGCATTGTAAAATAATTTTGCAGATATCATTTCATTTAACTAATTCGAAGTCCAGAAAACCAAATCCTTTTCATTTCTACGAGAGATCCCACTACATATTAGCATCATTAAATTTAAATTCCATTCTATAGCCAAATTTCTAGCAATACCAAAATCTTCATGAACTAACCAATCTTGAGATTCATATCTGTTTAAACAAGAACCATGACCAATTTGAGCAAGAGAGAAAACCTGTAGAGGCTTTAAATACTAAATGAGAGAATTCAAGAGTTTTTAATCTAGGAAACTACCAACAAAGGGATCATGTACTATCAAAACCTGAGATCCATTTCCAACAGACCACGAAAGCCACTTTTTCAACAACGACAGAGTGCTCAAAAAACTCCTCCAGGAGTTTGAAGCTACAAAGAATTTGTAATTCTTCAAATGTAACCAAAAGACCACATCTGAACCTTTAAGGTATTTCTTTTTTATAGCTTTGCTCCATAGGACAGAAACAAACAAATCCCTCTAGAGAGATTTGACTTCTAGAGCTTGTGAAAACCAATGAATATTTCAAATACCCCAACCCCCAAGAGATTTGGGCCTAGACATCAAGTCCTAGTTAGCTAGATGGAACCCTGATGGTTTCCTAGCCCCTTTCCAAAGGAAATTGGAGTTCATAGACCCCAAATTTTCGACAAAATTTTATTGAGAACCTTAGCAAAAGAGAACTAGTAAATCAAAATATTTTGAATGACATACTTTAATAAAACCAATCTACCACCCATTGAAAGCCATATATATGTCCAATGTCCAATACGCTTCTAAATATTTTGGATAAGCCAAAGCCTATCTGAAACTCTAAAATAATTATCTCTTAAATGGAACCCTAAGTACTTCAATCCACAATCCATAATGACTAAAGGGATTCTATAAATTCCTTCAATATGAAGTAACTTCTCCTCATCAAGATTATTGAAAAAAAAGAAAGATTTTTTACAGTTTACCTCCAACCCTAAAGATTGGCAGAAAACAAATAAAATGTGTTTAAGCTTAGACCACTCCTCAAAATAATCAATCCCTAGGATTAAAATATCACCAATGAAGAGAATATGAGTTATAGCTAGACCTTTTTCAATCTTGATACCTATGAACTTCCCTACTGTAGAAGCCTTTTTAGCCATCCTGCTAAAACCCTCTACCACCAGAAGGAACAGTAAATGGGAAAACGAACATCCTTGTCTTAAACCTCTATAACTTTTAAAAAATTCTGTTGGAGAGCCATTTACCAAAAAAACAAAATTTGCACTTGTGACACACCCCATTATCCACTGAACCACTTCCCATTTAAGACCAATTTGAATCAACATCATCCTCATAAAACTCCAACTGACACTATCAAAAAAATTCCTTAAGTCTAGCTTCAATATTAATTATTTCATCCTATTCAACTTTGTTGTATGCAATCATTCATGAGCCAGACCTACCGCATAAAAAATAATCCTATCCTTTAAGAAACCAAATTGTTTCTTTGATGAGCAAGAGGCCAATTTATCTTTTAACATGGAAGCTATGATTTTTTAAATGACTTTGTAAACAAAGTTGCATAAAGAAATAGGTATAAAATCATTGAATTAAACTGGTTTGGATTCTTTCAAGATAAGAGCTACAAAAGTAGCATTCAGAGAACCACAAGCCTTACCAGCAACCCTTGATTCCTCAACTACTTCCAACAAGTGTCTTCCCATAATATAAAAGAAATGGTGAAACAATTCCTGGGTCCAACCATCTGGACCAGGACTTTTATCATTGGGAATATTCTCTACAATTTTTTCAACCTCTCATAAGGTGACTTGCATCCCCAATTTATTACTTTCCTCATCAAAAGAAAATCTTGGGACTTCTTTAATCACTTGTATTTGTTTAAGGGTATCTTCATTTTCCTTTCCTTTATAGATATTTTTGAAATAGTTATAATTTGTTGGGCCAATGTCAACTTCTGAATACTGTATGTTACCTTCCATATCTTGTATGTCCCAAATAGTGTTTATTTTCCTTCAGTGTTCTGCATAATTATGAAAAAATTTCAAATTTATGTCACCACTTTTTAGCCATACCGCTCTGCTTTTAAGGCACCAAGCTTATTATTCTAACTTAAGAATCTCAATTTTCCTCTTTTCATATGAAAAGATCAAGTCATTTTCTTATGTAGAAACGATTTGCGAAGGACACCTTATGAAGACTTCTTCCAATTTCTTATCAATATCCCATAGTTCTTCTTGGAGCTTCTTTCCTTTCTCTTTCTGCCATACAATAACTACTTACTTTAATTTCTTGAGTTTCATAACTAAATAATCTTTCCAAGTGTCCATAGACTTCCATATGTTCCTCACCAACACATTAAAATCGTCATCCAATAACCAGGCATGGTTAAATTTAAAGGGATAGTGATTCAAATCATTTTGTTCATCAAATTGAAGGAAAACATGATTATAATCTGTTAGCATAGAGTTAATAACCCAAGATCTACATATATTCAAGTCTCTTTGAAATACCATCATAACTAGAGAATCCATTCCTCCAAGTTGGACTGATAGTGCCTAGGTCAATATCCACTAGACATGTTGAAGAAAACAAAGAGAAGAAATTATCAGTGAGAGGATCTAGCCTTACATGATCTCCCCAAATTTTCCTTGAAGATAAGGTAAGATTTAGGTATCCTCCTATAACTAAGATACCATCCTTTAAGAACCCACTATCTTCTAAAGTATGCCAAAAGGAAACTTTATCTTTATAGGGACCATAGCAATTGAAAAGTTTAACAGGCTTTGAAATGTCCTTTTTGCGACATTCCCACAAAATAACAACATAAATTTGGAAAGATTTAAAATAATATTTCCCCATATTCCAACCTGAAATTAAACCCCCAAAAATTCCAATGGAATCAATTGCTGCACAATCCCAGATGGGAAAACATTTCATGTAGAATTTTTTTTCTTTTTCACTATCCACCATTGTTTCCTGAAAAAAAGATGATATCGGGGCTAACAGACTGAATTAATTGTTTTAGGGTTCTCAGTTTTGGGGCACCTCCAACCCTGCATAATTTGAAGGAGAGAATTATCATTTAAATCCCCCATCAGTGGAATTCTGAGCTCTAAGTTCCCTTGGGGAAAGCGTAGGGATAGATTGAAGTAAAACAAAAGAAGGATTGAAGGGTACTAAGCCTCCCTTGACAATGCATAAATCCTTAGATGTGAATTTCTTCATGGGTCTCTTCCGAATTGTAGAATTTTATCTGTCAAAATATGTTTTTGAAGCCTCCACACTATTATAAACTTGAAGAGGGGTTTTTGTTAATATTTATTTGTAATAAGGAGAGGAGTTCAAACAAAGATTATTATTACCCTGAGAACCAACTTCACATAGAACTTGGTCTATTCTTTGTTCATTAGAAAAATTATCAAAAATAATTGGTTCTTCGACAAACCAAGAGGAAGAACCCACTGCATCATTTGAATGAAAAAAATTTACTTCAGAAAGACCACCAGCTGGGTAGACCCTAGGAAAGTTTTGACTCTCTATAGGAGAGGAAAACAAACCCTTATTTGACAGTGTAAGAGGGGTTTGTGTTAATATTTTTTTGAGATAAGGAGAAGAATCCAAACAAAGAGTATTCTTACGCTGAGAATCAACTTCACACAAAACTTTGTCTATTCTTTGAACATCAAAAAAATTATCAAAAATAATTTATCCTTTGTCAAACCCAGAGGAACACCCCCCGACATCCTTGGCATCATCTAAATGAAAAACAATTCCTTTAGAAAGACCATCAATTGGGTCGACCTTAGGAAATTCTTGTCTCTCTAACAAATAAAAAATCAAACCCTTATTGGAAATATGACTCCCAGTAGAAGAGAGATCAAATTTCGTCAAAACTAAATCCCAAAAATCACCAAAAATTTCCACAATCGAGTCTTCATTTTTTATAATGGAATTTATATCATCCTTTGAAAGAGAAATGAAGAAAGAAGGAAAAAAGGTTTGCATCTTACCGATAAAGGAAATTTGATCAAAAATAGAAGAACCCGAGCCCAAATGAGAAGGGGAGAGAAGCTTAAGAGGAGATGCATTGAAACCCTGCAGATCATCTTCCTCATTTGACAAATTTGGTTAGATTGCTTTAATATGCCCTACCTATGAATAGTAATGGAAACAAAAAAAGTACCTCCAATAGTCTAAGGACTAAATGAAGGAACTGTTCTCAGTTAGAACTTAAATGTCCTCAAGAGCCTTAATTCTAGGTCAATCTCCACTAGAATCTAGGATAATCTTTTGTTATTCCAACTAAGAGTTTGTTCATCAAAGAAAACAAACTTACCAGCTATATTAAAAATTCCAATAAAGATATTTGACACCCAATATTCTATAGGGAAATATGGTAAGATAATCCAAACATATCATTTCGAAAAAGACTCCATGAAGGGATTGAAGCTTGATTCCAATCTCTTCAACATTAACACACCTCTACCAAAGATCCAAGGAACTTATGAAATCTTTAGTAGATGCACCTTCGACAAAACATGGAAAACAATCTAGTGGTTTGACAATAAACTGTAACGACGACAATAACCCACCAAAGTCTTTCAGAAGTCTTGTATCCACTTATTTAACTTGGGTTTTGTCATCTTTGTGTAAAACAATTTTCGTACTAAAGAGGTCGACGACAAGCCTGCAACTTTTTCTGGGACATCTTTTTCCAACAAATACAGAGGCCTTGTGCTTCTCACCTTCATGCTTTTCAGTAAATGTTCACTTATGGTTGGATCCCCTTTCATACTCTTCTTTCTATTCTTCGTGCCGCAAGTAACATCCTTTTGATAAGAAAACCCTATTGTCGTTTTCTTATTAGAAGGGTTGATTGAGGACTTAAACGTAACCACGGACTCAAGTTTCGTAACCGAAGTCAGGGCTATATCTCTGACATTTTTTTCCCCAACAACATATGTGACCTCAAACTTACTGTTTCACTGAGACAATATCATAACTTATTTCCTTTGCACGTGTCCTCTGGAAACCAAGCCACATTTCATGTTGTACATGTTTCTATAAGTCTCTCCTAAAAGTAAAATACCTTCTCAGGCCCACATGGCATCTTCCTCTTCCCAGTCCAAATACAAAAATTCATGCATGTCAGCTTTTGTGAGGTAGATATGGCTTCTAGGTTATACAATAAGGCTCAACATCTGTAAAGTGCTGAAAAAATACCATTTTTACGTTGTGAAATCCCTTTCTGAAGCCCTATCCTCCTGCAACCGTTCATCATCACTCCTAGTCTCGATATCATTGGTGGTAATATTATTCTATAATTATATGTTCTAACAAATAATTCACATTGTAATATAGTAATTGTATGGGTGGTGACGCCTGTGAACACTTTATAAGGGAAATAATTTTATGATCTGTATTTACGAGCGGAATGAACTGATTAATAGACTGAATATAATAAACAAAGAGATATGAAAAATAACACAGATATCCAGTGAACAATATCTTCTATTGAATATATGAAATAGGTTGAAACTATAAAACTGCAAAACTAAAACACTTGCTCAAATGGTGGTAGCTATCTCTGAGAAGATATGTGGTTTCTACGTGCATCCGTCTAAGGATAATGATTACAATGAGGCTATAGAGGCCTGTTTGATATTACTTATGAATTCCAAAACCTTATACATCCAAAAACCTAACTCTAGGAGGTGAAATGCCAAAATTCATGTGGGCCCGTATGGGTAAGTTGGTACCTCATCTTCCTTGGGTCATAACTTTTTCATACGAAATCTGTTTTAGGTGCGTGATAGCCCATTTGAAAGGTATTTCAGAAAAATATGCATTATGTCGTCAAACACTGACTCTGTCTACAGTTTGACTATGGAGAGCCAAAAAATATCTGTCTAGGCCTCCAAAACAACCCTAGAAGTACAACAAGATGTGGTGACATGAAAACATATAAAATAAGCCAGTTGGATTAGGTGAGAGGCCACCAGTATCCATCTGGAAGATGTGTAAGGATTCAGACAGCCCCATAAGTGTAGAAACCACAATTACAAAGAACTACAAAATATTGTGTTGAACTAAAAACAGACAAGAAGTGCCAGTTGGAATAGTTGGGTGGCCACCAATATCCACCTTGATCAATCCTCCCCCCTTATGAAGAAATGGTCTCCATTGCATTGATTTCCCACATCAGGTGAATAAACTTCTCCTGGATTTGGCCTCGGGTGAGCCACTTTCCTTGGTGTAGGAGTTTCCATGCCTTGACAACCTGATAAAGTTGGATCCTTTCATGGCGAGTGCCCTTAACCTATGTGTCCACTATCTGATTAATGGATTCTTGTTCCATGTAGTCAAGGTTGCGATCTATTTGTGTCAGTTGTTCTGCAATCTCTGAGGTTTCCAATAATGGTGGAAAATATGGACAAAGGAGGTCCACATTGAATACTGGGTGCAGTCCAAGGAAGGGTGGAATGTTGAGCTCAAAATAATTTCTACCCACAACCTTGGTGATAGTGTAAGACCCATAGCGAAGTGGGAAGAGCTTCCGATGGGGCCCTGTGAGACGCTCCTTCTACAAATGTAACCATACTTTTTCGTCAACCTGAAACTGGTGCAGTACATTGTGTTGATCATGGAACTGCTTGTACTTCACATTGGATTTATGCAAAATCTCCTGGACCTGTTGGCGGATGTGCTAAATCTGCTCAATGAATCTGTTGGTTTTTTCGATCTCAGACTGAACATGGGAAGAGTATTTCTATGTGGTGGAAAGAGGTAGTAAAACATCAATGGGACCCAAGGGTTGGAGTCCCAACCCCACCTGAAATGGGATATGGTCGGTAGAGCTATGGAGAGCCCTCTTGTTTTTTTGTTGAACATAGATTAGACTCTCATCCCATGCACGTGGATGCTTAGAGTTGTACATGCACAGGATGTGCACAATCATCCACTTGATGAACTTTGTTTGGCTATCTGTTTGGGGGTGGAAAGAAGTGGATTTAGTGAGCTTGGTGTCCAATAATGACCAGAGAATCAACCAAAATGTTCTAAGGAACCTGTTGTCCTGGTCGGATATGATGGTTTGTGGTATCCCAAAATGGACCCACACTAATTCGAAGAAGATCTTGGTAGTATCTGTCGCTGTGATATTCTTCTTGCATGCTGTAAGGATGGTGATCCTCGAAAACTAATCAACAACCAAAAATATGCAGTCATTAGCTTTCTTGTTGAACAGAAGGCTAGATATGTAATCCATTGATATGGATTTCTAAGGCTTCTTGGGAGTAGGAAGAGGGGTGTATAAGCCTTGCTTCTTGATGGTTGGTTTGGAAATGGCACAGGCAGTCCAAGAAATGATATACTTGTTGACGCATTGTCGAAGTTTTGGAAAATAAAAATGCTTCTGAAGAACAACCAAATCTTTCTCCATGCCAAAATGTCCTGCCACCTGGCTGTAGTGGGATTCCCAGATCATCTTTGCACGCTCGTTTGTAGAAACATAGAGATGGCCCAAATGGCATTATAGTCCGTCCTAAATGTGAAAATCGATGACAAACCTGCCTGTACCCAAGAGATGATAGGTAGTGGCGAAGTCTGTATATTGCTAATAAAGTTGGGGCCACTCACATGCCTCATGTCCACAGGAATGGAGCACAGTTGTGAGTGCAGCCATAGGAGTCCGATTGAGGTAGTCAGCGACATGATTTGAGATCCATGTCTTATACTTGATGTTGATATGGAACTGCTATAGCGAGGTGGACCACTTATGATGGCGATAATTCTGCAATTTCCCCTATGTCAGTATGAACTACAGAGGCTTGTGATCAGTGTGGATGATCGTCTTATTTCCCATAATGTAATGTTTCCATTGACGACAGGCTTGTACAATGAAATAAATTTCCTTGTCATAGGTGGGGTATTTATGGAAAGTATCTGAGAGTGTCTCACTATGGTGTTCCACCAGATGACCATGTTGAGTGAGAATTGTGCCTACAACATAGTCAGATGAGTCAATATCAATCTCGAATGGTTGTTGCAGATCAGGCAAGGAGAGTACTAGAGCTGAGCACAAGCAATTCTTCAGATCATCGAATTCTCATTGTTGTTCCTTCCCCCATGCGAAGGTTTCCCTTATACCTCCCTTAGTCACCTGGATGAGGGACCATGCAATATGGGAGAATCCCAACATGAACCGTCGGTAGAAGTTGGTCAGTCCCAAGAAGCTATGAAGCTCGGTTAGTGTGGTCAGGGTTGGCCAGTCATGGATGACTTGGATATTAGTTGGATCAACATGTACCCCATTCTCATAAAAAATGTATCCCAAGTATTTGACCTTGTTCATGCAAAAAGAGAACTTTTCCAAGTTGGAATATAGCTTGTGCTGCCACAAAGTGCTCAAAACCTGTTGAATATGCCACATCTGCTCCTCCCAATTTTTCTTGAAGATGAGGATGTTATCCAAATATACAACCACAAAGGATTTGGTGAAGGGTCTCAATACATCATCCATCAACCTCATGAAAGTGGTTGGTGCATTTGTTAATCCAAAGGGCATGACCATCTATTCAAAGAGACCTTCTTTGGATTTGAAGGTTGTCTTCCATACATCAATCGGTTCGATGGGAACCTGGTGGTAGGAAAACTTTAGGTCAACATTGTTGAAGAACGTTTCCGCCTTGATTTGGTCAAGAAGGTCATCAATCCTAGGATTGGGTACCATTTCCTGACTATTATTTTTTTTAAGGCTCTGTATTCAATGAAGATTCGCCAAGTCTTGTCCTTCTTTTGCACCAGTACAATCAAGCTTATGTAAGGGGAGGAGTTGGGTATGATGTGCCCCTTTTGAAGAATCTCTTGGATTTGACACCTGGTTTCATAATTTTCCATCAACGAGGGACGATAGAATGGTCCATTAAGTAGAGGTGCACTAGGGGTCAAATCAATTGGATGCTTGACTTGGAAGTGTGTCGGTACCTTGATGGGTGAGGAGAATATATCTATGTATTCTTCCACGATCTCGTCCACTTTCTTTTGTTGCAAAGAGAGGCTCTGTGTAGAGGCCACGGATGTGGCGATGACCTTTTGATTACTATGAGCACGTATCACAAAGAAGACAAATTTCTCAGTCTGTGAAATTACCTTACTTCATCTCTTATAGAGATTAAATAAATAGCAGTAGGCAACGCTACCTATGATATCCTGTATAATTGTCTACCTAAAGTAATAATAACACTGCAGGGTCTAGACTAATACACAACATGACGCTTCCACAAATATGGTTGTCCTAAAAGAACATAAAAAACATCAAGGGGAGCAATATCACACAATAACTCATCTTTGAAAGGCTTCATGTCGTACGACATATGACACTATTGGCTGACATGGATATCTCTTCCTTGGTGAAGACAACCGATAGTGTAGGGATGTGGGTTTGGTGTCGTTCGCAGGTCCATCCACTTGATGACCTCTGTTGAAATTAGGTTCTTCTGACTGCCTCTATCAACAATGAAATGAACAGAGCCCCCTTTACACACATCTGTGAGTGAAAGAGGCATTCCCCTTCCTCTGGTTCTTCTAGTTCACTTGGTTGAACTTTGGTGGTAGCGACAGTTGCACTGGGTTCAATATCGATAATCTGCTTCCCTCCTTCGGGATTTGATTCAGAATCATAATTGTCCTCTGACCCAGAACCCTTCAACTCGGCCATGATTGACTGCTTGGAGCGACATTCTTCAGTGTTGTGCCAAGGGATTTTATGGTACTCACACCTTTTTCATGTGTCTTTCTTCATGTTCTCATTGCCCTTCTTGTGTTGTGACCTGGATTGGTTGTCTTGAGAGTGGCCATCTTGTCTTGGTCCTTTGTTGTGTAGGTTAGGTCCTCGTTTTCCCTACTTCGGTTGTGAGGAGTTTGCAGATCCAAATTATCGCCTCTTCTGCTTAAATTTCTGCTCAATCTTGACAGCGTATCTGTAATTCATGCCCAATGAGGTGATGTCTAGAAACTCCATTTCTGTTTGAATGTATCTATGCAAAATGTCATGGTATTTGAGCACCACATGATGCTCAAAGTCTTTGATACCCAATTTGGTGCACGTGGTATGGAAAATATTGGTGAAATCTGGTATTGTCTGGTCCCTTTCTTGATGTAGGGTGGTCCATCTGGTGTATTGTCCTCATAGCTTCCAATATGGTAGTAATGTTCTTTAATGGCGTCCTGGAAGGAATCTTGTGTAGGGGCCACCACAAATATTGTGGATTCCTCTACGAACCTTTGCTCAGAGTAAGTATCCCACTAGTCCTTAACATGGGGGACGACCTTGAGGAGTCCAAAAGTAATTTTTTCCCTATTGGAAAAATTGTGCACCGAAAAATACGCTTCGAGCATATTCAACCATTTACCTACATCATCTGCATCTATCAGTCCTTCAAATAATGGAATATAAAAATTTACCTGTACCTTGAAGGGGGTTGCATGGTCGCTTGATGAATATCCTTCTCCTATGGGCATTCGTAGAAGGATATGTGAAAATTTGTGCATCATTTCATTCCTTTGTCGCACGAGACCTTCCTCAAGAAATATTTTAATAGAATCTCTTGCTCCATCATCTTTCTTTCCATGCTCCATGGTTTTTTTTCAGGATCGACACAACTGATCTTGCAACATATCAATTGGTTCGAGTCCCAACTTCTTGTACCCATATCTTGTCAGGGACATGCACGAAGAAAAATGAATGAAGAGAAGACCGCTCTTATACCACTGGTATGTATTTAGGAGTGCAACGAACTGATTAACATATTGAATACAATAAATATAGAGATACGAATAATAACATACATATCTAGTGAACAATATCTTCTATTGAATAAATGAAATAGGTTGAAACTATAAAACTGCATAACTGAAACACTTGCTCGAATGGTGGTAGTTATCTCTTATAAGAGATGTGGCTGCTAGGCGCATCCGTATGAGAATAATGATTATAATGAGGATCCAGATGCATTTTTGATATTACTCATTAATTCCAAAACCCCAGACATCCAAAAACCTAACCCTAGGAGGTGAAACGCCAAAAGTCATGTGGGCCCTTATGGGTAAGTTGGTACCTCAACTTCCCGGGGTTTTCACTTTTGCATATGATCTTTGTTTTAGGTGCGTGATAGCCCATTGGAAAGGTCTTTCAGAAAAATACACATTACATCATTAAACTCTGACTCTGTCTACACTTTGACTGTGGTGAGCCAAAAAAAACAATGTCTAGGCCTCTAAAATGGCCCTGGAAGTACAACAAGATGTGTTGACATGAAAACATACAAAATAAGCCAGATGGATTAGGTGATAGGCCACCAATATCCACCTGGAAGATGTGTAGGGATTCAAACAGCCCCAAAAGTATAGAACCCACAATTACAAAGAAGTATAGAAGAACGTTTTGAACTAAAAACGAATAAGAAGCACCAATTGGAATAAGTGGGTGTCCACCAATATCCACTTGAATCATTTTATTAGTAAGAGATTTATTTTATGTATAATTAATAGATATTTGGATATTTTATAAAACTTGAATTTTACACATAAAAATTAAATAATAATTAATTTTCAATTAATTAAAAAAAATAAAAAATCATTACAATTAATCGATATCTCTACATTATATGACACTTAAATTATATACATAAAAGTTAAGTTATAATAAATTTTTAATTAATTTTAAAATTAAAAAATAATTAAGTGTATAACGATCCCAACCTTATCCTGAAGTGACCTAACCTTCGGTTCTTTCACGCTCCTAGTCTTTCCATAAGTCGTATTTTTTATTGCATGCACACCACATGATTTTTTAACAACTAGCATCAGGTGGGTTTTTGTTACCGGGGGAAGATTGATGTTTTTTGAATTGTTAGCATCAGGTGGGTTTCATTACGGAGGATGATTTATGAATTTTGAATTATTAAATTGCAATTTGAAAAATAAATTGATCAGATTGATTTTTTTATTGGCTAAATTTAATTAGTATTGATAATCACCTCGTAGTTTATTCCAATATAATTTTTATTAGAGTTAAAGGAAATTATAAAAGAAACAAAATTTTTATAAATTGTATTCATTAATATAATATATATGTTTATGTGTTAGAAATAACATATGTTTGGAACTATGTGTTTGTCATACAATACAGAGGCACTTGACACAATGCATAAAAGGGATGAGAAGAAATGCATTGAAGTATGCCACAAGTCTCAATGGTTTGGATTGCATTACCATTAAACTTCCATCCTTCTTGACTATTTTAATATTGGAAACTTATAAGAATCACTACCAATTTATCTTTTGTTTATCATTAACCAAGATTGTGAAATGCTCAACACTACGATCTAAAGGAATCAATCAACCTTTCCGGTGGCAAGAATGTGATGTAAATAATAATTGAACCAAAAATGAAAATGTTATCTTATTTTTTCAAGTCCAGACAATGTTCGAATGAGATGTCCATTTTAGAAGAGCAATTGACTTGGTTCATGGACTCTCATTACTTCCCCATGGCTGTTCAACGATCAGACAACGACGAGATTCAAGGCCAGAAACATACCAGTAGACTCATAAGCATACCATTGAGCTCACTGACAACAAGAGTGTTGGTAAATGAGGGGAAATAATATCAAAAAAACATACTTGTGGACTTATAAACAATAAGTTGTGTTCAGTAACAACCCAATTCTAGTTAAATGAGGAGAAAGAATATTAAAAAACATAAATAATACCTAAAAGGAAAAGAATATCAAAAAAACATACTTGGGGATTTATAAATAGTTTGGGTTGTTTAGTAACAACTCAATTTTACTTAAATGAGCGGAAATAATATTAAAAAACATAAATATAACCTAAATTTGTCAAAATTATTTGGGAATAATAAAATAGTAAGGTTTCTGTTTTGAGATTTGTAATTTCTCTACAGCCTATTAAGTCCTTTGTTGCTGAGATTTGTAATTTTGCTACCGCCTTAGGTTAGTGTTTAAGGATTTTGTTGCTGAGATTTGTAATTTTTTCTACGTCCTTTTGTTAGTGTTTGAATCTGGTGTATCTCTAATAAGAGCTACCCCGAACAGAGTATGACCTAACCTGAATAGATTATTTCGCTCATGTAAATCTTATTAAGTGTCCTTTAGATCAGTTTCCTCGCAGAAATTTTGGTTGAAAATAATTTTTTTTTTTTTTATTTCTCAACATAAACCCTAAATTAATTCGAAATTGAAAAAAATAGAATATGTATCCTTCCATCAATTGTTATCCATGCATTGAACTTTGCCTCGATCCACAGTCATTGTCGATCAAATTATGTTCTGTACGTTTTCATTATGATTTCCCAGTTTAATATTTGTATTAACCAACAATAAAAACTTAGGGACATTTTTTCACGCTGTAAACTGTTAGAGGCCATCTATTTTCCAAATGAGAAACAAGACCTTGTTATTGTTAATCTAATGTATGTTTTATAAAAAAATTAAAAGCAATTAAATATCGATTTAGTTTGGTTGTGTTAATTAGAAGCTCTTCCAATATACATGAGAAGATAGATAAAGTATATATTTAATTTACTAAATATATATACTAAACCTGATATATTCTATTTAGATAATTAGATAATTCTTAGTTCTCCATGTCTTTGAAAAACAGTTACGCGACATGAATTAAGGAGCAACAAAGAAAACTAGGAAGTAATATGATTGTTGTTAGTATTCTTTCTTGGTGGATAAAGCATGCCCCTGATGTTTGGGTGTTTATGTAAATCCATGACTGTAAATTAAGAAATTCCATGGTGACTGCAGAGTACAATTTCCATGATAGTAAATCAACTTTTACAGAGGAGGGATATAAATTATTAAAAAACATAAAACATTCCATCGTCTATTAAGTGTTTAGGCCAAAAATGGTAAGCCCAACAAAATAGCATTTTCATTATAAGCAAATTGGAGGGTCACAAATATGAAAATTCGTGCTTCTATTCGTAGAATTTGTGGAAAATGTCGACCCATTCGTAGACGTAAATCAACTTTTACAGAGGAGGGATATAAATTATTAAAAAACATAAAACATTCCATCGTCTATTAAGTGTTTAGGCCAAAAATGGTAAGCCCAACAAAATAGCATTTTCATTATAGAGTTACATTGCATTGAATTTTCTGTTATTTGCAATCATAGTTAAAAAAAAAAATTCAGTGCAGAGAAAAAAAAAACAAGTATAGTAAGTTATGAACCTAAACCCTTGGACATAATTAAGAGAATTTAATTGGAAACATACATAATGTTGTTTTTCTTATGCAAGTTTTTCAATGTCAACCAGTCTGCAAGTGATATTTCTCGTCTGATGATTTTTTTGTCACTATTATTTCCGCTACTTTTGTCATTAACCATCTCTTAAAGTTGCATTTCCAAACATAAAAATATTTAGATAAATATCATTAACATCATACACATAAACAAAAACCAAACATGCCAAATATAAGTTCGAACGTAAAGATTTGCAATGAAAATGAGAAACAATAATGGTTTGTTGGTGATTTTCTATGAATCCAAACTGGAAACATGTGGATACCTCTCAGAATGTGCATGCATTTATTTGTTCTGAGGTCAAAGGCGTTCTACAGAGGCCAATTTTCCCTGTGTTTCGCTTCTCATCTCAGTAGCCCATATCCTTTCATGAATTAGAACCTCGTAGATATTTGATTTCCACGTGCTATGCATGCAGTAAAAAAAAAAGAATGGGAGAGGCATGAAAGGACTGAAGGTTAGGTCACTTCAAGGTAACGCTGGGATCTAATACGTTAAGCACATAATTATTTTTTATTTTAAAATTAATTAAAAAATTGTTATAATTTAAATTTTATATATAGAATTTAAGTGTCATATATCGAGCTATAAACCAAACTATGACCTCTTGGGACCAAATTCGGAAAACTCTAAAGTTATTTTGGTCTTGGGCCACCTTTGATTTCAATAACCCCATAGCAAACTGACTGTCCATGTCCAATATTTTGGTGTTAGTTACCTTAATGATTCTTCGAGAATAGTATCCTAGAAATTGTAAGAGTTAATATTGATTGGTTTAAGGTGTAATTAATTGTAAGAGAAAATTATGGATATGATTGGGCTTGTGGTGAATATACATCACTACATGGTTTTAATCGACACAAACGGAATCTTATCACACCTAAAGAGAGTATTAGACAAAACTATTCTTAACTAAGATAAATATGAGTTTCTACATCACCAACTTGTCACATTCTAAAGCAAAAAACAAAACTAAAATGAAGTCACATTCCAAAGCAAAAAACAAAAATGAAAATTACCACTGGTTTGGAAAAAGGAGGTCACATTCCAAAGAAAAAAACAAAAAACAAAAACGAAAATTACCACTGGTTTGCAAAAACGCATTATGTAAAAGATACTAGGTTTGTCTTAAATAATAAAAAATTATTAATGTTATTAACTATATTTTAAATAATAAAAATGTTATATTAATGTTGTGTTTTAAATAATGATGTTGTTATAATAATAATGGAGTGAGTTAATAGATTGATAAATTTAATTATATATATATGTGTGTGTTTTAAGGTAAAGTAAATACTTAAACATAACAATGCTTAACCATGTGTCGATTGGCCACAATTGTAAGTAATCAATGCATACATATGAGAGGCAAGTGGAACACAAGGTTGCTAGAAAAATAGAATTAACTAAAAAAACAATGAAATGAATAAAATTATAGTCTAGCATAAACTCTGCTTGTCTCATAAAGAGGGTATGTTGTGATTATATAAAAGAACAACTTATATTTGAAATTGTGTTTCAACTTGAGTAAAGAGAGGGTCACCATTATGTCTTTGGACAATTTCATAAGTTGTCGATTCAACTCAATTAGAGGCTAGAAACTACTTATTCAAATGAGATATGTTGTGTAAAATCTATAATCAATTAAATATTCTTTTAAAATTTCCATGTATGTCCATTGTTCCTCATGAATTCAATTGCCATTCATCATTAAAAAAAATAGTTGATTAGAGCATCTATGCAAGTTAAAGGCTGTCGTATTCACCCATGTTGTTCTCGTTGTTCTTCAAAGAGAAGTTAACTATGAGTTCTCCATATATATAAACATAGTCATTGACCAACCACCAGAATATCAACAGTTTAATTTTATGGTCGTTATATATGTTATAGGTTTTTTTCGGCGTTTCCTTTCCCCCACTTCGGGGGTATTCTAGTATAATTATTTAATCAACATATTCCTTAAACTGATGAATGAGAATGTTGAAAAAAAATTGAGGAAAGTTTTCATATTAATATTATTAATTGAAACTATGAAAAATTGTAATTAAAATGATTTTAAATCTAATTAAAATTTATCTAACAACCTCTTTTGGTTAGATTCATCTAACAATCTCATTTAGTTTAAATAATTGATTTTTATGGTTTCCATTTTGAGAAGAAGCAAAAACAGCTAACAATTTAATAAGTTTGATTTTATTTAATTAATGAAAATTTTAATTTAAAAATTTTAATTTTTTCTTTAAAAATTGATTTATTTTAAAACCATCTATATTAAATTTGTTCAAAATATTCCACTTTACTTTTATTTGAAGACATGAATGGCCGAAGCTAGTAATGCTACGAATTGCCTATGCACATGAAAAAGTGTCTGGCTATGGTCGTGGGGTTTACGAGATTGTGAACGTACTCAAATAAATCTCCGGAGATATGAGTGATATACGTCGGTCACAAGTCTCGTGAAAGTTGAAAAGGTCTTAGTAGAGTTAACACAAGTCTCGTGCAAGTCATTTTCGGTAGAACCTTTCTTTATATTGCTTACAGGTGAGTGTTATATTCATGTAGTATATGACAAAAATGAAGACGGTACGCCATTTATAGAGGCCGAGTTATGTAATGCAAGTGATTCCCTACTGATCACTGATTAAACTAATATCTCTATAAATTATATTAGACTTCAGTGAAACATTAGAAATTTAGATGAAGTAGACATGTTCCAGGGACATACCATTCTATCATGACGTATGTTCCAAGTTTTATATCCTATAATAAATATATGGTTAAGGAATTGGTGATTGATGAATGAACTATGTCGATGGGTGGTAAAAAAAAATTCTACAGAAAGTTTCTTTGTTATTCATTGAGAATCGAAAGAGACTTTACAGTACAAAGGATGATTTCAGAAGTCATAAGACATGACTACTTTGTCAAAATATTGCATCTCTAATAATGTGTTGCTAATCATAAAACATCTTGTATCAAAATAGACATATGATTTCCAGAAGTAACATAGATATCCATAAACTATAGACTCCAAAAAAAAACTAAAAATTCTTAACCAAGAAAGATAACAAAATCATCTTGTTGTGAAGAAAAAGACCCACGTTGTGAGATCAAAAAATAAAAAAGGATCCAGAGATGACAGATGAATCCACAATGAATTCTTCATAAATCAACCAACCCACTGAGCAACCGAAAGAAATCTTTGAGAGTGAATTTTCCATAGCATTGAACTGTCTATGCACATGAAAACACTAGAGCCAAACAAAAGAGTGTTTGATGTCCAAAATCTTCTTCATCCAAGGCTGAAGATTTAGTACATTCAACTGAGACTTTCCAACAAACCATTCAAGTACAACTTTGGAGTCTCCTACCACCATTAATTCAACAAAGTCTTTTCTCAACACAAAGCTCAAGAGGCTCCATACCCCAAGCATCTCTGCTTTAACACTTGTACATGAGCCAACAACAAGGAGAATCTTAAAAAAATGATTTCCACTCAGTTTGAGAAACACTCCAATACCACAGTCCCCTCCAGTAGCAATGCCATCAAAGAATCCTATCGGTCTATCTCCAAAATAGGTTGGGTTCAGGATAACATCAAAACTGTCCCCCTCGGAGGAAAAAGGCATATCCTTTACAGCCTTCACAATCCTTAAACAAAGTTCAGATTCATTTATTGGACAATTTTCAAATAAAATATTATTTCTATACCTCCAAATTCCCCACAAAAAAAAAGAGAGGAATTGTCTTATGATTTGGGAAAACAAGAAACCAGTTCATTAAGCTATCCTTCAATGGAAACAAGTTCCAATTACCATTTAATTTCAAGAGTCCACAAACCTATTTCCATATTTTTTTGTGTAATCTCATATTAGACCATCAAATGTAGTATGATCTCTTCATCTTGTAAACACAATCTACAAATAGTAGGTCCGATTCCCCCTCTGCACCTAAAATTATCTCCTGTAAAAATACGATCATGTAAACTTAACCACATGAAACAATGATTTTGATAGGATCCTATAATTTCTAGATCCTGTGAAACCACCACTCAGGTTCCACTTGCAATTTCTAATCAACCAAAGCATTGTAAGATGATTTTGCAGATATCGTTTCATTTAACTAATTCAAAGTCCTGACAACCAAATCCCGTGCATTTCTATGAGAGATCCCACTACATATTAGCATCATTAAATAGAAATTCCATTATGTAGCCAAATCTCTAGAAATACCAAGATCTTCAGGAACTAACCAATCGCGAGATCCAGATCTGTTTAAACAAGAACCATGACCAATATGAGCAAGAGAGAAAACTTGTAGAGGATTTAAATATCGAATGAGAGCATTCAAGAGTTTTTAATGTGGGCCACTACCAACAAAGGGATCATGTCCTACCAAAACCTGAGATCCATTACCAACAAACCACGAAAGCCACTTTTTCAACAATGACAGAGTGCTCAAAAAATTCCTCGAGAAGTTTGAAGCTACAGAAAATTTGTAATTCGTCAAACATAACCAAAAAACCACATCTGAACCTTTAACGTATTTTTTTTATATATATTTTCTCCATAGGCCAGAATCAAACAAATCCCTACAGAGAGATTTGACTGCTTGATCTTGTGCAAACCAATGAATATTTCGAATACCCCAACCCCCAAGAGATTTGGGCTTGGACATCAAGTCCTAGCTAGCTAGATGGAACCCTGATGGTTTCCTAGCCCCTTTCCAAAGGAAATTGGAGTTCATAGACCCCATATTTTTTGACAAAATTTTATTGAGAAACTTAGCTAAAGAAAACCAATAAACCAAAATATTTTGAAGGAAATACTTTAATAAAGCCAATCTACCACCCATTGAAATCCATCTATGCATCCAATGTCCAATACGCTTCAATATCTTTTGGAGAAGCCAAAGACTGTTTGAAGCCCTATAATCATTAGCTTTTAAATGGAACCATAATTATTTCAATCCGCAATCCATAATGACTAAATGGATTCTATAAATTCCTTCAATCTGAAGTAACTTCTCCTCATCAAGATTATTGATAAAAGGGCAAAATTATTTTACAGTTTACCTCCAACCCTAAAGATTGGCAGAAAACAAATAAAATATGATTAAGCTCAGACCATTCCTCAAAATAATCAATCCCTAGGATTAATATATCATCAACAAAGAGAAGATGAGTTATAGCTAGACCTTTTGCAATCTTGATACCTGTGAATTTCCCTATTGTAGAAGATTTTTTAACCATCCTTCTAAAACCCACTACCACTAGAAGGAACAGTAAATGGGAAAACAGACATCCTTGTCTCAAACCTCTATAACTTTTAAAAAAGATTGTTGGAGAGCCATTTACCAGAAAAAAAAAATTCACTTGTGACACACCCCATTATCTACTGAACCACTTCCCATTTAAGACCAATTTGAATCAACATCATCCTCAGAAAACTCCAACTCACACTATCAAAAACTTTGCTTCAGTCTAGGTTCAATATTAGTGATTTCATCCTCTTTAACTTTGTTGTATGCAAGCATTAATGAGCAAGACCTACCGCATCAAAAATAAGCCTATCCTTCAAGAAACCAAATTGTTCCTCTGATAAGCAAGAGGCCAATTTATCTTTTAACTTGGAAGCTATGATTTTTGAAATGACTTTGTAAACAAAGTTGCATAAATAAATAGGTATAAAATCATTGAAAGAAATTGGTTTGGATTCTTTCGAGATAAGATCTACAAAAGTAGCATTCAGAGAACCACAAACCTTACCAGCAACCCTTGATTCCTCAACTACTTCCAACAAGTCTCTTCCCATAATATACAATAAAGGGTGAAACAATTCTTGGGTCCAACCATCTGGACCATGACTTTTATCATTGGAAATCTACTCTACAATTTTTTCAACCTCTCATAACGTGACCTGCATCCCCAATTCATTACTTTCCTCATCAAAAAAAAATCTTGGGACTTATTTAATCACTTGGATTTGTTTAAGGGTATCTTCATTTTCCTTTCCATTATAGAGATTTTTGAAATAGTTATAGTTGTTGCCCCAATGTCAACCTCTGAGGACTGTATGTTACCTTCCATATCTTGTATGTCCCAAATAGTGTTTATTTTCCTTCAGTGTTCTGCATAATTATGGAAAAATTTCAAATTTATGTTACCCCTTTTTAGCCATACCTCTCTACTTTTAAGGTGCCAAGCTTCTTCTTATAACTTAAGAATCTCAATTTTCCTCTTTTCATATGAAAATATCAAGTCATTTTCTTCTGTAGAAAATATTTGTGAAGGAGACCTTAGGAAGAATTCTTTAAATTTCTTATCAATATCCCATAGTTCTTCTTGGAGCTTCTTTCTTTTCTCTTTCTACCATACAATCACTACTTCCTTTAATTTATTGAGTTTCATAGCTAAATAATCTTTCCAAGTGTCCATAGACTTCCATGTGTTCCTCACCAACACATTAAAATCACCCTCCAATAACCATGCTTGGTTTAATTTAAAGGGATGATGATTCAAATCCTTTTGTTCATCAAATTGAAGGAAAACATGATTATGATCTGTTAGCATAGAGTTAAAAACCCAAGATCTACATATATTCAAGTCTCTTTGAAATACCATCATAACCAGAGCATCCATTCCTCCAAGTTGGAATTATAGTGCCTAGGGCAATATCCACTAGTCATGTTGAAGCAAACAAAGAGGAGAAATAAGCAGCGAGATGATTTGGCCTTGCACAATCTCCCCAAATTTCCCTTGAAGATAAAGTAAGATTTAGGTATCCTCCTATAATTAAGCTATCATCCTTTAAGAAACCACTATCTTCTAAAGGATTCCAAAAGGAAACTCTATCTTTATAGGGACCATAGCAATTTAAAAGTTTGACAGGCTTTGAAATATCCTTTATGCGACATTCCCGCAAAATACCAACAGAAATTTGGGAAGATTTAAAATAATATTTCCCTGGATTCCAACCTGAAATTAAACCCCCAGAAATTCCAATGGAATCAATCGCCACACAATCACAGTTGGGAATGAATATTTTTTTTTATTTTTTACTATCCACCATTGTTTCCTGAAAAGATATGATATCAGGGCTAACAAATTGAATTAACCATTTTAGGTTTCTCTGTTTTGGGGCACCTCCAACCCCACACAATTTTGAAGAGAGAATTATCATTTAAATCCCCCATCAATGGAATTCTGAGCTATAAGTTCCCTTTGGGAAAGAGTAGGGATAGATTGACGTAAAACATAAGAAGGATTGAAGGGTGCTAAACCTCCCTTGACAACGCCTAAATCCATAGACGTGAATGTCTTCATGGGTCTCTTCTGAATTGTAACATTTTATCTGTCAAAATATGTTTTTGAAGCCTCCACACTATTATAAACTTGAAGAGGGGTTTTTGTTAATATTTATTTGTAATAAGGAGAGGAGTTCAAACATAGAGTCTTCTTACCCTGAGAACCAACTTCACATAGAACTTGGTCTATTCTTTGTTCATCCAAAAAAATATCGAAAATAATTGGTTCTTTGACAAACCCATAGGAAGAACCCACTGCATCCTTGGCAACATTTTAATGAAAAAAAAATCCTTCAGAAAGACCACCAACTGGGTAGACCCTAGGAAAGTATTGACTCTCTATAAGAGAGGAAAACAAACCCTTATTTGACATTTGAAGAGGGGTTTGTGTTAATATTTCTTTGAAATAAGGAGAAGAATCCAAACAGAGAGTATTCTTTCCCTGAGAACCAACTTCACATAGAACTTTGTCTATTCTTTGAACATCAAAAAAATTATCAAAAATAATTTTTCCTTTGTCAAACCTAGAGGAAGACCCCCGGACATCCTTGGTAGCATCTAAATGAAAAACAATTCCTTCAGAAAGACCATCAACTAGGTCGACCTTAGGAAATTCTTGGCTCTCTAACAAATAAAAAATCAAACCCTAATCAGATATATGACTCCCAGTAGAAGAGAGATCAAATTTCTTCAAAACTAAATCCCCAAAACCACCAAAAATTTCCACAATCGAGTCTTCATTTTTGATAAGGGAATTTATATCATCCTTTGAAAGCGAAATGAATAAAGAATGAAAAAAGTTTTGCATCTTATCGAGAAAGGAAATTTGATTAAAAATAGAAGAACACGAGTCCAAATGAGAAGGGGAGATAATATTCAGAGGAGATGCATTGAAACCCTGCAGATCATCTTCCTCATTTGACAAATTCATTTAGATTGCTTTAAGATGCCCTGCCTACCAATAGTAATGGAAAAAAAAAAACTCCCTCCAATAGTATAAGGACTAAATGAAGGAACTATTCTCAGTCAGAACTTCAATTTCCTCAGGAAGCCTTAATTCTAGGTCAACCTCCACTAGAATCTAGGCTAATCTTTTGTTATTCCAACTAAGAGTTTGTTCATCAAAGAAAACAAACTTCCCAACTATATTAACAATTTCAATAAATATATTTGACACCCAATATTCTATAGGGAAATATGGTAAGAGCGTCCAAACATATCGTTTTGAAAAAGACTCCATGAAGGGATTGAAGCTTGATTCTCATCTCTTCAACATTAACACACCTCTACCAAAGATCCAAGGAACTTATGAAATCTTTAGTAGATCCACCTCCGACAAAAAATGGAAAACAATATAGTCGTTTGACAATAAACTGTACTGATGACAATAACCCACCAAAGTCTTTCAGAAGTCTTCTATCCACTGATTTAACTTGGGTTTTGTCATATTTGTGTAAAATAATTTTCCTACTAGAGCCTTCAATGACAAGCCTACAACGTTTTCCATAGGGACATCCTTTTCCAACACATATATAGGCCTGGTGCTTCTCACCTTCGTGATTTTTAGTAAATGTTCACTTCTGGTTGGATCCTCTTTCATACTTCACTTTCTATTCTCCATGCCACAAGTACCATCCTTCTCATAAGAAAACCCTATTGTTGTTTCCAACTTAGAAGGGTTGATTGAGGACTTAAAACTGGCCCTTGATTCAAGTTTTGTAATCCTAGTCATGGCTAGATCTCTAACATTTTTTTCCCCAACAACCGATGTGACCTCAAACCTATTGTTTCACTGAGACAATATCATAAGTTATTTCCTTTGCATGTGTCCTTTGGAAACCAAGCCACATTTCGTATTGTACATGTTTCTAAAAGTCTCGTCTAACAAGAAAATACCTTCTTGGGCCCACATGGTGTCTTCCTCTTCCTAGTCCAAATCCACAAAGCCATCCATGTCAGCTTTTGTGAGGTAGATATGGCTTCTATATTATACAATAAGGCTCGAGATATGTAAAGTGATGAAAAAATACCATTTTACCCTGTGAAATCCCCTTCTGAATCCCTATCCTCCTCTAGCCACTCATCATCGCTCCCAGTCCGGATATTGATGGGTGCTAATATTATTATATAATTATATGTTCTAACAAATAATTCACATTGTAATATAGTAATTGTATGACTGGTGACGCCTGTGAATACTTTATAAAGGAAATCATTTTATGATCCAGATTTAGGAGTGTAATGAACCGATTAACAAACTAAATACAATAAACACAGATATATGAATAATAACACAGATATCTAGTGAACAATATCTTCTATTGAATATATGAAATAAGCTGAAACTGTAAAAGTGCAGAACTAAAACACTTTCTCAAATGGTGGTAGCTATCTTTGAGAAGATATGTGGCTGCTACGAGCATCCATCTGAGAAGAATGATTGCAATGAGGCTCTAGAGGCGTTTTTGAAATTACTCATGAATTCAAAAACCCTATACATCCAAAAACCTAACCCTAGAAGGTGAAATGCCAAAATTCATATGGGCCCCTATGGGTAAGTTGGTACCTCAACTTCTTGGGGTCGTAACATTTGCATATGACCTCTGTTTTAGGCTTGTGATAGCCCATTGGAAAGGTATTTCATAAAACTACACATTACGCCATCAAACACTGACTTTGTTTACAGTTTGACTATGGAGAGACAAAAAAAAACTTGTTTAGGCCTCCAAAATAAACTTGGAAGTACAACAAGATGTGATAACATGAAAATATACAAAATAAGCCAGTTGTATTAGGTGAGAGGCCACTAGTATCCACTTGGAAGATGTGTAAGGATTCATACATCCCCGTAAGTGTAGAAACCACAACTTCAAAGAAGTACAGAAGAATGTGTTGAACTAAAAATGTACAAGAGGTGCCATTTGGAATTTGTGGGTGGCCACCAATATCCACCTGGCTCAATCCTCCCCCCTTAGGAAGAAATGATATCCATTGCATTGAGTTCCCAGATTAGGTGAGGAAAATTCTTCTGGATTTGGCCCCGGGTAGGCCACTTTCCTTGGTGTAGGAGTTGTCATTCCCTGACAACCCGATAAAGTTGGATCCTCTGCTGGTGAGTGCCCTTGACCTATGTGTCCACTATCTGATCAGTGGATTCTTGTTCCATGCAATCAAGGTTGTGATCTGTTGGTGTCAGTTGTTTTGCAATCTCTGAGGTTTCCAATAATGGTGGTAAATATGGCCGAAGGAGGTCCACATTGAATACTGGGTCCAGGCCAAGGAAGGGTGGAGTGTTGAGCTCAAAATAATTTCTACCCGCAACCTTGGTGATAGTGTAAGACCCATAGCAAAGTGGGCGGAGCTTCCAATGGGGCCTTGTGAGATTCTCCTTATGCAAATGTAAACATAATTTTTTGTCATCCTGAAACTGGTGCGGTACCTTGTGATGATCATGGCACTACTTGTGATGATGTGTTGAATCCGCTCAATGAATCTAGTGGATTTTATGATCTCATATTGAACATGGGAAGATTCTATCTGTGTGGTGGAAAGAGGTAGTAAAACATCAATGGGACCCAAGGGTTGGAGTCCCAACCCCACCTAAAATGGGATATGTTCGGTGGAGCTATGGAAGGCCCTTGTGTATCTGTGTTGAACATAGAGGAGACTCTCATCCCATGTATGTGGATTCTTAGAGTTTTATATGCACATGATGTGCATAATCATCCGATTGAAGTGGATTTAGTGAGATTGGTGTCCAACAGTGACCAGAGACTCAACCAAAATGTGTTGAGGAACCTGTTGTCATTAGAGATTATGGTTTGTGGTATCCCAAAATGGATCGACACTCATTCGAAGAAGATCTTGGCAGTATCTGTCGTTGTGATATTCTTCTTGCAAGCTGTAAGGATGGCCATCTTTGAAAATCGATCAACAACCACAAATATGAAGTCATTTACTTGCTTGGTGTCCAGAAGGCCAGACATGTAATCCATTGAGATGGATTCCCAAGGCTTATCGGGAGTAGGAAGATGGGTGTATAACCCTTGCTTCTTGATGGATGGCTTGGAAATCGCACAGCCAGTGCAAGATATGATATACTTTATGACGTCTTGTCAAAGTTTTGGTGTTTCTAAAGAACGACCACAACTTTCTCCATGCCAAAATGTCATGCCACCCGACTATAGTGGGATTCCCAGGTCTTCTTTGCCTAGATGTCCCAGATGCATAATAGTCTGTCCTGAATGTGAAAATTGATGATAGTTGCACCTGTACCCAAGAGATGATAGGTGGTGGAAAAGTCTGGATCTTGCTGATAAAGTTGGCGCCACTCAGATGCCTCATGTCCATAGGAATGGAGCACAGTGGTGAGTGCATCCATAGGAGGCCGACTGAAGTAGTCAGCGACACGATTTGAGATCCATGTCTTATACTTGATGTTGAGATCGAACTGCTATAGGTAGGTGGACCACTTATGATAGCGATCATTTTGCAATTTCGCCTATGTCGGTATGAACTGTAGAGGCTTGTGATCACTGTGGATGATCGTCTCCTTTCCTAGAATGTAATGTTTCCATTGACGACGGCCTTGTACAATGGAATACATTTCCTTTTCATAGGTGGGGTATTTCTGGAAAGTATCTGAGAGTTTCTCACTATGGTATGCCACCAGATGGCCATGTTGAGCGAGAATTGTTCCTACAACATAGTCAGATGCATCAATCTCAATCTTGAATGGTTGTTGCAAATCGGGAAAGGAGAGTACTAGAGCTAAGCACAAGTGATGCTTCAGATCATCGAATTCTCATTGTTGTTCCTTATCCCACATAAACGTTTCCCTTCCATCGCCCTTAGTCACCTAGTTGAGGGCCCATGCAATATGGGAGAACCCCAACATGAACCGTCAGTAGAAGTTGGCTAGTCCCAAGAAGATATGAAGCTGAGTTAATGTGGTCAAGGTTGACCAGTCACGAATGACTTGGATATTAGTTGGATCAACATGTACCCCATTCTCATAAAAAATGTATCCCAAGTATTAAACCTTGTTCATGCAAAAAGAGCATTTTTCCAAGTTGGAATATAGCTTGTGCTGCCGCAAAGTGATCAAAACCTATTGAATATGCCGCATGTTCTCCTCCCATGTTTTCTTGAAGATGAGGATGTCATCCAAATATACCACCACAAAGGATTTGGTGAAGGGTCTTAATACATCATCCATCAACCTCATGAAAGTGATTAGTGCATTTGTTAAGCCAGAGGGCATGACCATCCATTAAAAGAGACCTTCCTTATATTTGAAGGTTGTCTTCCATACATCAATTGGTTTGATGGGAACCTAGTGATAGCCAGAATTTAGGTCAATATTGTTGAATAAATTTCCCCCTTGAGTTGGTCAAGAAGGTCATCAATCCTAGGAATGGGTTACCAGTTCCTAACTGTGATTTTGTTTGAGGCTCTGTAATCAATGCAAAGTCACCAAGTCTCGTCCTTATTTTGAACCAGTACAATCGGGCTTCTGCAAGGGGAGGAGTTGGGTATGATGTTCCCCTTTTGAATAATCTCTTGGATCTGACGCCTAATTTCATAATTTTACATTAGCGAGCAACGATATAATGGTCCATTAGGTAGAGGTATATTTGGGGTCAGATCAATTGGATGCTTGAATTGGCAGTGTGTCGTTACCCTGATGGGTGAGGAGAATATGTCTCTGTATTCTTCCACGATCCCATCCACTTTATTTTGTTGCAAAGAGAGGCTCTGTGTAGAGGCCACAGATGTGGCAGCGACCTTCTGCCTACTATGAGCATGTATAAAAAAGAAGACAAAATTCTCAGTCTGTGAAATGAACTTACTTCATTTCTTATAAGAGATTAAAGAAATAGCAGTAGTCAGCACTACCTCCGATATCCTGTATAATTGTCTACCCAAAGTAATAATAACCCTGCAGGGTCTAGACTCATACACAACATGACGCTTCCACAAATATGGTTGTCCTAAAAGAACATCACAAACTTCAAGCGGAGAAATATCACACAATACCTCATCTTTGAAAGGCTTGATGTCGTAGGGCATATGACATTGTTGGCTAACATGGAGATCTCTTCCTTGTTGAAGCCAGCCGATGGTGTAGGGTTGCGGGTGTGGTGTCGTTGGCAGGTCTAGCCAATTGATGACCTCTATTGAAATCAAGTTCTTCTAATTGTTTCTATTGACAATGAAATGAGGTAGATCCCCCTTTACCCACATCTATGATTGAAAGAGGCGTTCCCCTTCCTCTAGTTCTTCTGGTTCGCTTGGTCGTACTTTGGTGGTAGCGACAGTGGAAATGGGTTCAATATTGATAATGTACATCCCTCCTTTGAGATTTGATTTGGAATCATAATCGGCCTCTGACCTGGAAGCCTTCAAATCGACCATGATTGACTGCTTGGAGCGACAGTCTTCAATGTTGTGCCAAGGGATTTTATGGTACTCACAATATTTTCCTGTGTCCTTCTTTGTCTTCTCATTGCCTTTCTTGTGTTGCGGCTTGGACTTGTTTTCCTGAGAGTGGCCATTTCTTCTCGGTCCCTTGCTGTGTAGTCTGGGGCTGCCTTTTTTCTACTTCGGCTGTGAGGAGTTTGGAGATACAAACTCTCTCCTCTTCTGCTTAAATTTCTACTTGATCTTGACAGCGTATCTATAAGTTGTGCCCAATGAGGCGATGTCCAGAAATGTCATTTTTGTTTGAATGTATCTATGCAAACAATCATGGTATTTGAGCACGAGATGATGCTCATATTCTTTGATACCCAATTTGGTGTGCATGGAATGGAAAATATTGGTGAAATATGGTATTTTCTGGTCCCTTTCTTGATGCAGGGTGGTCCATCTAGTGTATTGGTCCTCATAGCTTCCAATAGGGTAGTAATGTTCTTTAATGGCATCCTGAAAGGAATCCCATGTAGGGTCCACCACAAATATTGTGGATTCCTCTATGACCCTTTTCTCAAAGTAAGTATCTCACGAGTCCTTAACATGGGGGATGACCTTGAGGATTCCAAAAGTAATCTTTTCCCTATTGGAAAAATTGTGGACCGAAAAATACCCTTCGAGTAGATTCAACCATTTATCTACATCATCTGCATCTATTAATCCTTCAAATAATGGAATATAAAAATTTGCTTGTACCTTGAAGGGGGTTGCATGGCCACTTGATGAATATGATTCTCTTATGGGAAGTCGTCAAAGGATATGCACAAAGTTGTACATCATTTCATTACTTTGCCACACGAGGGCTTCCTCGAGAAACATTTTATTAGGATCTCTTGCTCCATCTATTAGAATATGATGGATGTGTTCATTTAACCATAGACAATATCACTATTGTCACCCAACCATAGGCTGAAGCCTCCCCCGAGCACCTTAACCTTGACATAGAATCATTCCGAAAGAAAACCCTAGGATAGATAGCCACACATAGGGTCGCACATCTTTTTCCAACAATAGCGCACCGAGAAAGAGCAACAAGAGTTGATCAGAGAGTTTGAACCATAACCAAGAGAGAGTCCAAGCCAAAAATTAAATCTACTAGCTGCAGCAGTTGCAACGACAACTCTCCTCCAAACTTGTGCACAAATTGGCCAACTACACTGTGCACAAGTGTTTCTTTTGTAGTTCTCAGAATACTGGCCAAAATGAAGACTGGCCTCCTGTATTTATACTAATTCTAGCAGACTTCCTGGGCTGACTTCTCATTCTGGGTACTAACTCTTTAGTATATAATATTTCTTTTAGTTGACTTCTCTCTTGGAGGCTAATAACCTAATACAAGTCATTCTCTTGAGCAGACTTGTCTTCTAGGGTTATTAACCAATTAATTAAGGTTTCTTCTTGCTTCCCGGAATATTCTATTCTCGTCAGGTTTACACATGGAAGTAAATATCTCCTGCATCTACCATAATATCAACACTCCCTCCTAGCTAGGGAGGTATTGAAGGTAATGGCCTTGAGCACAAACATGCCATTCACCTGGTAGCATCAACATAGTTGTATAGACTATCTCATGATTAGATCATGAGAACCATCATCACTATCAGTGTCATCAGCTGCATCATCTCGAAACCATACTCCATCTAAGTAATTAGACATGATGTTGGATAAGTCACTCACTCCACAGACTGAAATAAGCATCATTCTTCTAATCCAGACATATGTCCTAGAAGAATAAATGTCCTGGACCATTTTTCGTCCGGAAAATATCTGTCCATTGATCATCCATATAGATGATAATCATTTCCAGCACTACTGATAGTCTTCAAGGCAATCAGAACAATGTCATTCAATAGAACACAACTATGTCTATCCATAGTAGTACACAACTACAATCTAGTGGTACACTACCACGCCAAGTAGCACACAGATACTTTATCAGTGACATATAGTCACAATCAGTGGAACACATTCACCATAGTAGTATACATCTACTGTCTGGAGACATACAATCTCCATAGCAATCATATCATCAACCTACACAGAAAACATTCTTATGATATAAACTAAATCATCTGAGCCATTCTTCCACTCACATATGTGAGATCTGGAAGAACATCTGCCCTCAGAAGGTAAAACATCAATGATGATCTATCTAGACTATTCTTCTCAAGAAAAGAATAATAACTGTCCTGATTTCTATGGCTAGACCATTCACCTATCTGGGCCATTCCTCCGGCACTAAACAAAGTGCAACCTAGAGAGAATGAGTCTTCCCTAGGGAATTCCTGTCCTTGATTGTTGAACCTAGACCATTCCCCTATCTGGGCCATTCTTCCAGCACTAAACAAAGTGCAACTTGGAGATAATGAATCTTCCCTAGGGAATGACTGTCTAGACCATTTTCTAAGGAAATTATTGTCCTACACCAACCTCCAAAATGGACCATTCTTCGAAACTTCTCACAACTGTGAGCTTTGAAAGAATGATTGTCTAACAAGGTGGACCATTCTTATTGACCACTACTAAGAGTGATTGTCAAGAAGAGAGACTGTCCTAGACCATTCCCCATGTTAACCATAATGAGAATCACTGTCTATGGTACATCAGCAATTGATCAGGGGATCAAAATTTGCTCAATTTTCAAAGTGCTCGGATTGAGACAAAAATAGTGCCATTGTGTCCGTCTCATTTTCCTGATTCCGGCGGTATATTTATTTTCGTGAATGGAGTCTGTATGGAGGAGATATCGCGATTTGACCGCCAAGTCAAACAGGTAAAAAATTTAGGATGCTGACTGTAGCTGTCCGTACAGTCCGTACGGCCACGTGGAGGGCCGTACCATCTTGCTGATGTGGTAGTTTGATGACGTGGCGATTGTTGGTTGGATATTTTTCAGCGAATTGGAGATTGACACGTGTCACTTGTGGCCAATATTGTGTGGACACGTGGCCCAACCATTTGGCGCCACGTGTCACTGTATCAATGGTCATTGGGTTGGTTGTATTTGTGTAAAAGGTATTGGGAGTCCGCAGGGTTCGACCCCAGGACCTCCCTCTATGCAAAGTCTTAACATATATGCGCTAGCCAATTAACCCGCCTTTGTTCCTTGTTATATGGTCCAACGTATTTGTATTTAAGTTTGGATATGTGCTAAGTTGGAAAAGGGCGCGGGTCGACCCATGGTTTCATTACCACATATGTGACCGGGGCTCCGACTGCTGGCGTGTTGCATTGCAATTTATTGCAATGTTTTATATATAACATATATTACATTATTACATGGTCGTGTATTAAAAAAAGGCACGCGAATATTGTTTATACATTGTAATGTATTTGGGTGATGGCGCGCGGTTTTGAACCCGCGACCCATAATACTTAATGCGCGTGGGTTTGTATTGCGCGGGAAGTTACACAAAGTCCGTTTGCACGGTTTCAAACGGTCAACGACTTTTGTGCCCAACCCAAGGTTCTATGGGCCACATGACCGAGTGTCGAGGCGGTTAGGGGCTGGAGGCGCCTTAACCATCGTACGGTTTGCACCGTTGGCGCGGTTGCGTCCGGTGCCAGATTTTTACGAGATAAAAGAGCGTGTGTGCCAGGTTTGAAACACAAGGGTGCAGATTGTAGAACCAGAGACAGCAAAGAAGAAGGGGAGACTTCAAGGAGGCTATCTTCTTCATTTTTCGACCGTTTCAGGTGCCGTCAGAGCCTAGACAGGGGTTTTGGGATGCTGCGGAGCCATTGGAGCAGTCATTTTTTTGATTTGAGCACTGTAAGACTTGTTTTTTAGAACTTTGAGCAATTTAATATAAAAGATCCATTTGGAGGCTGGACCAGGAGATGTAGCCCGGAGTGGGGTGAATTCCTTTATCAAGTTGCTGTCTTTATGTCTGATGTTCAATGATTTTTGATGCTGTCTATATTTATTTCTACATAAGTAATCCTTTCTTATGTGTTGCAAATTGATCCGGTTGCTTTTAAAACACATAACATTTCACTTGCAATTTAATTTAATCAAGTTTATCAAGTCTTCGTCATATTTTTTAGATCAAGTTGGTATCAGAGCAAAGGTTTTGAAGACTTGATATTGTTTGCAAGTTTTGTTTCTGATGCTCACAAGGTTGAAACTCACACGAGGAGAAGGTCAACTTGTGG
>JZKD02S1721135.1:117147-131931 GCA_000966675.3 Picea glauca
TATGTTTATTTCTACATAAGTAATCCTTTCTTATGTGTTGCAAATTGATCCGGTTGCTTTTAAAACACATAACATTTCACTTGCAATTTAATTTAATCAAGTTTATCAAGTCTTCTTCAATTTTAGATCAGCAATCCATCGAACCATTTTCATTATGAAAATGACCGTTTGATTTGGACCATTTTCTGAACTAGAAAATGCATGTCCGTCAGAAATCTCAAACCACTTTCCAAACTGGAAAGGAACTGCTCATCCTGGACCATTTTTCAAACTTGAAAAATGATTGTCCATAAATCAATAACACATTAGTGCTCCCTCCTAACCTGAGAGTCATATATTCCTTTTTCAATAAGGAAGTCGTCTCTTATGAGCTCCAGCTTGAGTATGCAAACTCTTTCATATTGGATAGAGGCTTTACCAAAATGTATTCTTATCTGCTCATCTGTGGAGATATGTATATTAGAGAACCACTTTCTCTTTTCTGGACTTCATCATGGAGAATGTAATGCTTGATATCAATGTACTTTGATCTTTCTAGAACACTGGTATTCTCTGAAGGCTTCATATAGCTCTGATCAATATAGTATATCATTGTTGGATTCATCTTGTGTTTCCTGCTAGATCATAACATCATGGAAAGGATCAAATTGGAACATATCCCAGTGGTACTTCTTTTTCCATCATGAGGTTTTGTCATGGATTAGAAATCCATCACCTCGAACTTCTGAGTAACCATTCTAATACAATATCTTTGTTTATAGAATTTTTTTCACCGTGCTTCTGCTGTGCATTGGAGGTTCTCCACCAAGTTGTCTTCTTCCATATGCATACAAAGGTCTCTTCCTGGTATACCTCAAAGCCTTGAGGTTGTTCTTTGTTCAATTATTCTGGAGATCAGTCTTTGTATTCATCTGATGTAAAATCCAACCCATGGATATTGCGGATGATACAATGGCTCATGTAGAGGTATGTTTGGTTTACTTGAACAAAAAATCATCATAGTCTTCTCCCTCCATCTGGGATAACCTCTAGTTCCGGATCTCGCAATGCTTACATTCATAAGTCTTCGATACACTGTTCTTCATCAATTCCTCTGCTTGATTTCTTTTAGTGAGCTCAAATCATGCTGGTAGTCTTGTGATTCTTGATACAATGACTGGTTGTTATGTCTTTTCTTTCTCTCTTGGAATCTTCATGTTCTTCCTCATGTTTTTCTTTAGATCTTAGGTCCATGGAGTTTTCTATAGATTCCATTCCCTGAAGATTCCAACTTCTTTCTTTCATCATAGGATCATGGATGTGGATGCACAACCAAGGATACTTTAAGGCTTCTTTTCGAAGAAGAATTCTTCTGAAGTCAAACTGAACATGTGTTGCTTTTCATGGCTGCTACCATTGGTGGAAACATGGATAGATACTTCATAATATTTAATGGATCATATTGTTTAGGATTATCTCCCTCCTAATACTTGCTTCATGCATGAATGCATGCTCTTCTTTTGGAAATATATAATCGACTCCCTCCATCTAGGAGATTCCATGCTTCTGTCTGCATCCTTATTGCCTTCTGCAAAGTGTCACAAATCTTTTTCCAATTTCCTCTTGATTGTTGACTTCTTTATGTCTTTACTTATTCTAGGTTTCTTCAAGATTGATTCTGATAATAACTTCCACATGAATTGTTACCATGCATTATTGATGTACTTCTTCCTTCAATGTGTATTGTCTGACTTGTATTCATAGTGATAGCAATCCTTATCTTGTTGTTCTTCCATAGGTAAGTTTCTCTTGGAACATATTATCTTCTAGCAAATAGATATGAAAGATATGTACAAAAAACATGGTATATACAAAGACTATGAGGAGTATTGTTACCTTGTCTTATAAGAAGATGTTTGTTTTAGCCTACTTAGTCTTCTTTGTAGGTCTCTTTTATTTCACAACTGATGCTTCGTGTGTCTCCTTCCTTTTCATTAGCTCGAGACAATGATTCTTGTAGTGACCATATTTTCGACAGCTGAAGCATTGTATTTCTGACATATCTTTCTTTTTATTTGACTTCTTCCTTGAGCCAAACTCCCTTTTGTTCTTGAAATTCTTGAATCTTTTTGTGAAGGCTTGATCATCGTATTTCTTTTGAGGTTTCTATTTTTCACTAATCCTTGATTCTTCTTGTGCACAACAAGTCCAAATTTCTTCAAACATGGGATACTCCTTCCTTGTGTTCATGCTTGTGGCAAATGCATCCCATGTCTTGGGAAGACCATTGAGTACTATATTTACCAATTCCTTCTCTGAAATGATCTCTTCAATGGCTTGTATTTGATATCTCAACTGAGATATTCTCACAAAGTATGATGTTATGCTGTCATCATCATTCATCTTCATGTCATGGAGCTCATTCTTCAGATTCATTACTTGTCCAATGTTTTTGACTGAGAAGAGGTTTGTTAGGGCATCGTACATCTTCTTAGATGAATTAAGAAGGGAGATGTAGGGTGTCAAGTGGTATTTTATAGAATCCACTATGATACTCACAAGATTGATTTCATTTTCTTTGAGCTTCTCCATAACTGCAATGTTCTGCAGTTCCTTCTCTTTTTATTCTTCAAACTCTGGTTCCACGATCTTTCCTTTCATGATATCCAACACTTTATTATTGGCAAGGATGAGGTCAATCCTTGTCTTCCATGCTTTGAAGTTAGAAGCTCCATCTAACTTGTTTTCTGACTTCATAGAGTAAGCCATGGTTGCCTTTTCTTGGTCAACCTTAGATTTGACCAAAAACTCAAACTTGACGTCTTAGCTTGCTGAGAGTACCAGGAGATGTGATAGGCTAGGGTACACTAGTCTATCTGTAAATTAGGTCAATCCCTTCACTTAAGGTGCCTCAACGAGAGGATTAGTGTTTCTGCAACTACACCTGCTAGTAACCCTAGTGACAGTTCTTTGGTGACTACTCCTGTTAGAAACCCTAGTGGTAGTTCTTCAATGAGCTTAGTATCCTTATGACTATGCTCCCTTCTAGTGGTTAGATTGAATGAAGGAGGTGTGGGCTCATAACCTATTAGAATATGATGGATGTGCTCATTTAACCATAGACAATATCACTATTGTCACCCAACCATAGGCCGAAGCCACCCCCGAGCACCTTAACCTTGACAAACAATCATTCCGGAAGAAAACCCTAGGCTAGATAGCTAAACAAAGGGTGGCACATCTTTCTCCAACAATAGCTCATCAAGCAAGAGTAACAAGAGCTGATCAGAGAGTCTCAACCATAACCAAGAGAGAGTCCAAGCCAAAAACGAAATATGCTAGTTGCAGCAGCTACAACAACAATTCTCCTCCAAACTTGCACACAAACTGGCCAACTGCAGTGCGCACAAGTGTTTCTTCTTTAATTTTTAGAATACTGGCCAAAATAAAGACTGACCTCCTATATCTATACTAATTTTGGCAGACTGCTTGGGCCGACTTCTCATTCTGGGTACTAATTATTTAGTATGTAATATTTCCTTTAGCCGAATTCTTCTCTTGGAGGCTAATAACCTAATACAAGTCATTCTCTTGAGCCGACTTGTCTTCTACGGTTATTAACCAATTAATTAGGGTTTCTTCTTGCTTCCCAGAATATTCTATTCTCGTCAGGTTTACACATGGAGGTAAATACCTCCCACAACTACCATAATATCAACACCATCATCTTTTTTTTCATCTCCCATGGGTTTTTGTCGGGCTCGACACGACTGATCTTGCAACGTATCAATTGGTTCGAGTCCCAACTTCTTGTACCCAGATCTTATCAGGGACATGCACAAAGAAAAATAAATGAAGAGCAGATCACTCTGATACCACTGATCCGGATTTAGGAGTGAAACGAACTGATTAATAGACTGAATACAATAAACATAGAGATGTGAAGAATAACATATATATCTAGTGAACAATATCTTATATTGAATAAATGAAATAGGCTGAAACTATAAAACTGCATAACTAAAACACTTGCTCAAATGATGGTAGTTATCTCTGAGAAGAGATGTGGCTGCTATGTGCATCTGTATGTGCAGAATGATTACAATGAGGCTCTACAGGCCTTTTTGATATTACTCATGAATTCCAAAACCTTAGACATCCAAAAGCCTAACCCTGGGAGGTGAAACACCAAAACTCATGTGGGCCCCTATGGGTAAGTTGGTACCTCAACTTCCCGAGGTCGTAATTTTTGCATACAACCTCTGTTTTAGGTGCGTGATAGCCTGTTGGAAAGGTATTTCATAAAAATACACATTACACCGTCAAACTCTAACTCCGTCTACAGTTTGACTGTGTCAAGCAAAAAAAAACAATGTTTAGGCCTCCAAAACGACCTTGGAAGTACAACAAGATGTGTTGACATGAAAACACACAAAATAAGCCAGTTGGATTAGGTGAGAGGCCACCAATATTTACCTGGAATATGTATAGGGCTTTAGACAACCCAGAAGTGTAGAACCCACAATTACAAAGAAATATAGAATAACATTTTGAACTAAAAACAAACAAGAACTAGTTGAAATAGGTGGGTGGCCACCAATATCCACCTAAATCATTTTAATAATAAAAGATTTATTTTATGTATAATTAATCAATATTTAGATATTATATAAAACTTAAATTCTACACATAAAAGTTAAATAATTATTATTTTTTAATTAATTAAAAAAAAATTCATTACAATTAATCGATATCTCTATATTATATGACAGTTAAATTGTATACATAAAAGTTAAGTTATAATAATTTTTTAATTAATTTTAAAATTAAAAAATAATTATGTGTATAACGATCCCATCCTTGTCTTGAAGTGACCTAACCTGAGGTCCTTTCACGCTCCTAGTCTTTCCATGAGTCATATTTTTTATTGCATGCACGGCACGAGGAAAGTTGATTCTTCCTTGAGATATTTTTGTTGAAAACCAGCTAGGCTCCTCTTGGGTATATAAAGGTTCAAAAGTACATATGGGTAGCAGGACATGGGGAAAATTGGCAGCTACGAAACCCCTTTGACCTAAGAACTAAGCATGCACACATCGAGAAGGATCCACATAGGTTTCCATTTTTGATCCATAAAATATCACCAACAACCATTACTCGTTCTGATTGTTATTGCAAATCTTTATGTTCCAACGTATGTGCTTAAATAATTCACACAGGATATTCGGTGCTTTTGTTGTTTCTCTAATTTGTATGTTGTTCATGACATTTATCTATTTCTTTTCCTTTTTATAAATACAACTTTAAGAGATGGTTCATGACAAAAGTAGTGGAAATCAGAATGACACAAACAAAGCATCTGACTAGCTCACAAAGAAAATGAGAAGCTCACTTGCAGACTGGATGACATTGAAAAAACCTTCAAAAGGAAAACGGCATTGAGTATGTTTCCAATCAAATTCTCTTAATTAAGTCCAATGGTTTAGGCTCATATCTTATTATACTTGTTTTTTTTTCTCTGTATTGATTTTTTAACTGACCATGATTCCAAATATTAGAAAATCCACTTCAAAGGTCTTTTGAACCTCATCCAAAGGTTGATGGTGATGCGAACAAAACAATATTTGCATTCTTTTTATTAAAAGGGTATTGAAAAAAGTATAATATATTAACATGAAAAATACTTTTGTGAAGACGAGTAATTTCCCAATAGATGCAGACATTTGGTGGTTCAAGTGATAGACACACTTTTCTCAAGAACATCTAATTTAAGTTCTCTCTAGGTGCCAATTCAGTGGCCTGTATGCAGATATGAAGTATGGAAGGTAAACATACCTCGATATAAAAAATGTTTCAGAAGATCATGCTAACAAAACAATATTTGCAAAGTTTATTGAAAATGGGATTGGAAAATGTATGATATATCAAGTTTAAAAATATTTTTGTGAAGATGAATTATTTCCCAATAGATGCAGACTTTTGGTGGTTCAAGTGATGTACGCAATTTTTTCAAGAACGTCTAATTTAAGTTCTTCTCTAGGTTTCAATTCGGTGGCCTGCATGGAAAGATGAAGTATGGAAGGTAAACATACCTCGATATAAAAAAGTGTGATGCTAACACAACAATCTTTGCAAAGTTTATTGAAAAGGGGATTGAAAAATATAAGTTATAACAAGTTTAAAAATACTTTTGCGAAGAAGAATTAATTCCCAATAGATGCATACTTTTGGTGGTTCAAGTGATAGATACACTTTTCTCATTAACATCTAATTTAGGCTTTTCTCTAGGTGCCAATTTAGTGGCCTGCAAGAAAAGATGAAGTATGGAAGCTAAACATGCCTCATACACATCTTGCTAAGGAGAAATCATATTAGAACTAGATGGTGGTGAATGAAGATAAGATCAATTTCCCCGAAGGAGGAACTCATTTCCACTATGGAGCTGACAAGTAAGTTTCCACCCTTGAAAAAGTATGGAATTTTTGTGATTTAGGATCACCTTTCCTTCTGGAGTAGCTCTGCATTTGTAATTCAATCTACAGATATGGCCTATGTTCACATTTTCAGTGTGTCTACCTGTCTTTTTGAAGTTGTAGTTTAATATGTTATTCACTTCTCTAATTTCTATATTTCCTACAATTAACATATTTGTTTTTTTTGGATACTCAGTAAACCCCCCTTCAGATGGATGGTAAAAACCCCCCTTCAGAGGGATGGTATATTGTTGCTAGAGTTGGACAAGTTGTTGAAGCCAGGGGGCTATTTTTCCTATTCTTCGCCTGAAGAATATATGAAAGACAAGGAATATCTTCTGATATGCAATGTCATGAGAAATATTGTCAAACACATGTGTTGGAAGATTGTATCAGAGAGAGATCAGACTCGTAGAAGGATTAAACCTCTCACAAATAGTTCTTACTTGAAGAGAGAGCTCTAGATACCAAACCGCCTCTATGCAGTCCAGATGATGATCCAAATTCAATTTGGCAGGTTCCAATGAAGACTTGCATTACACCATATACAGATCAAAAGCTCCTTTTACCTTCTCCATTTGAAGAGAGGTGATAGAGTTTTGTAATATGAATTTACCGTGACTTACCAATAACTAGATTTCCATATAAACCATAAGACTATGGAACCCAGATATGTCATGGAGGTAAAACAAATATCAATTCATGGAGCCCTTTTAAATTATATGCCTCTATTTTATGTAAAATTTGTTTTGAATTGTTGAGAAAGTTTTCAATAATATAAAAGGCATAGAAAATGATGATAGAAAGGAAGAATTCAAAAACGTATTCCTGTGTCTCAGGGCACTCGATTCATATAAGTCATTGAAGTCATACAAGTTGTTGGCCATGCTCTCAAAGTGTACCAGATGTCAGAAGCAGTGGACTTCACTAGCTAAATTGAGCACCAACGACCTGGTAGTTGAACTCCAATCTGTTGTGGGTTCATCTTGTATTAGTCATTAGGGAATATCTAGGCATTTGGAGAAGTTGGTCTTTCTTTGGAATGAAATGTTGCAAGCGCCATTACTCCATCGTTGAGTGTAGACAAGACGATGACGGAAAAATCAAATACTCTAGTTCCAGAAAGAACGGATATGAGGCGATGGGGAAAAACATCTGATATAAGGTGGTGGGGGAAATCCGATGGGATCGAATATGAAAAGAAGGAAATAAGAAAATTTCACTGAAGCAATATATGTCTACAACAACAATATTTGCAGTGAAGTGATTTCTTTATTGATAGTTTACTGACACTCAGAAAGTTTAAAGTTCTTTATTAACGGTTTACAAAGACTTAGAAAGTTTAAAGTTAAAAGGTGATGACGAGGGGTGGCTTTGAAGGATGACACAGATGGACAAAGAAAGTTGGTTTTTAAAAACCTGTAAACCAATTTACATGTTTTCAGCAAAACTTATCTCTAAAATATGTCTTTGACATAATTATTAATATATTAAAAAGTTATCAAAATTATATATAACTATTTTCAATTACTAATAAAATATAGAATCATTAAAATTATAAGTTTAACCATTGTAAATTCAAAATTAAATTTAAAAAATATATTAAATTATAAAAAAAAAAAATCATAAATTGAAAATAAAATTAAAAAAAATGTAAAAATGTGAAAGAATTTCATTTCAAATTAGTTGGAAGTTATATAAAATAAATTATTTGATATAAAATGAAGTGCAAAACTACCAAATAGATAATAAAAAAATATTAAGTTACCATAAACCAAATAATTTATATTTAATATAATTGATAATATTAATTTGAAATTCATTAAAAATTCATTTAAAGTTAAACTTTAAAAATTAATATAAGTTTAAAGTTGTTTGATATATGTATTTTTGTATGGAAATTAATTGGCTCTGTGTGAACAATCATCACGATTATCATTCAAATCTCAAGGAAATTCTTTAATATAAACATTATTTTATACTAGCATATCTTCGAAGTGGGGAAAGAGAACGTTGAAAAAAAACAAACCAAATAAATAGGTGTAGATGGAGGTAGCAGGTAGCCAACCGTTTGATATTAGATGCAATGTTGTTCAGGGGAAAAATTGTTGGCATGGTACTTTAATACACTCTAGATGTATCATGCTTCAAGAAGGATCAAATCTCTCCAAATGCAAACTTTTCCTTAAAATTGTTTTAATATAAAAAAAAAAAAATCACTTAGAAGTACTTGATCCCTCTCCGCACACGAGGTAGTTAACATGCATCCTTTTATCTATTATATATATTTTACATATAAATTCAATATTGAACATGGAAAGATTTACAGATCCCCAAAACTCTTTACTTTTAATTGCTTTAAGTAATGATGATATTAAAATGTTTTACTTAATGTGGACATTAAAATATTTTATTTATGAGCCAAAAAATATATATATAAATAATGTTAAAAAACATATCACTGAAATCATCATTTTTATTGAGAAGGGAGGTGATCTACATCTCAATATATTGAGAAGATAAGTCAACTTAATTACACTTTTAATAATTCAACAATCTGCTAGGCAAGAAATGATTTCAATTTTCAAAGGACAGGCCTGGCTCTAAGATAAACCTTAGTTGTGTAGAGATTTCAACTGCAATGAATTGTATAAAGAGATATTTAAAGTTAATAAGATATTTATATTGTTAATATGGTTTCAATATTAAATCAATCCTGAAATCTAAAAATACTTAACCATTTCTTAAAGAGTATTATCATCAAAGTTAGTTGCATTCCATCTAGGTAGATGGTTGAAATCGGTAAAGAAGTAGAGAAGAAACATAAACGTGCGTGGTAGAGTAATGTAGTGAAAAATAAACAAGAAAGAACAAATATATATATATATATATATATATATATATATATATATATATATATATTGGTTTTAAAACTGTAATTTTATAATCACTATTTATTTTTTATTCAAAGAAATAAAACAACCAATAACAATTATGTATTGTTATTCTTGCATTTGCTTCATGTTTCATATGTTTTATGTTTTGATGAGTAATATGTTTTTAATGAAAACTTTTGGTAAATTAAAGTTTATAATTTTGTGAGCACGGGAGTTTTGATGTTTTTGAACGCTTTCTTCAAAAGGAGGTTTCGAATTTTGTTAGAAGGGAGTTATGATCTTTTCAACTATTTTGTGAGATCTTTTGGTAAAAAGAAGTAAAACTCTGTAACCTATTCTTCTTTCCATAATGCAATTTATAATTTTTATTTTCATAGTTTATAATTCTTCAAAATCCATTTTAAATAATCAACACGTGACAAAGTGCCTTAGTTTATGTAAACTTTATTCACAAATTTCGGTCTGCATCATCAAGCATTAGAAAAATGCATCCCCAAGTAAAAATATACTAATAAAACCTAGAAAAATGCATCCCCAAGTAAAACTATACTAATAAAACCTAAAACCAAATTTGGAGTTCTAAACTAACTAAATTAAAATTTTAAGATACTTATTCCCCAAAAGAGGGGAAGAGATGAGTTTAACTTTTTGAGATTTCTTTCTCCGATACACAAGTAATTCAAGCAATTTCCGTGTCAAAGCATTAATGAAAAATGCATTGCAGCATCTTACAATTGTTGATACTAAAATTTCAATATTTGGCAAAAAATATCATGCCTTATAAGCATAAAACTTATAGAGTTGACCATCTAATGTGCAATAATTTTTTTCTTCCAAATCCTATGCACCATTTGTTGCAAAGGTCCAGTAAAACCAAACACTAGTGTATCCCACCTTCATGTTGTTCGACAACACATGTATTCCAACAGAAGACTAACACCTTCAGTAATCACTCACAAAACCAGATCAAAGATCAACACACGGATGTTTTGACATGGTAAAACCCCTACGGGGAAACATCCATAGCCTAAGCCAACGCGACCACTTGGAGTAGTTTATTAATGCAAAAGAAAAAGATTATAGAGATATTTTACAAAACAGTTCCTCACAATCAATCATCGACAAACGACCGTTCATGCTCTTTAAATAGAGATCATGGACCAATCGGGTGTTAAGCCACAGATCAATGGCCATTAAGATCGATGAGAATATGAACAGTCAGATCAGTCTTATGTCGAGAACATATCGTGACCATCTGATTTCGTAACTACAAATGCATACTAAAGAAATGCAATAAGAAACACACTTTTACCTAACAACACATTAGACCAAGTAGATCCTAACTAACTCCTAAGTGTCTAAATATCCTAACATCCCCCCTTAAGAACAACTTGGGATAGGATTGGAGGATTTACAATATTGACACAATAGGGGAAGGAAAGATGCATTAGAGCCTATCCCCCCTTCATGACAACTTCTTTAACAACATAGATCAAAGTTTGAAAAAATTCACTTATATAAGAGAGTTTGTGAAAATGTCTGCAACTTGATCTTCTGTAGGGAAAAAGAGCACTTCAATAACTTGATCATGAATGAGATTTTTGATGAAGTGCATGTGTATCTCGATGTGTTTGTTGCGCTGATGTTGAACTGGGTCTTTGGCGAGCTTGATGGCACTCTGATTGTTGCACCAAAGGCTGGTCGGATGATGTTGTTGGAAGACAAACTATGAAAGAATCTGTAGAAGACATAAGGCTTCCTGACTTGCATTTATCGCTTCTTGGTACTCTACCTCTGCCGAAGAAAGTGCAAAAGCCTGTTGTTTCTTAAAGTCCCAAGTGATAGGTCCTGAACCAGCACTAAAAACATAACCTGCAGTAGACTTATGGTCATCAGGGTCGTCAGCCCAGTATGAATCAGTGAAACCAACCAATAAAGGAGTCCCCCCTGAACTGTAATGTATCTCGAACTGAATTGTACCATGGACATAGAAAAGTATCTTTTTAGCTTATTTCCAATGGATTTCATGGGGTGTTTGCATATATCGGGAAACATGACCAACAACAAAGAAAAGATCAGGACAGGTATGAGTCAAGTATAAGAGGATACCAACTAATTGATGGTACAAAGTGGCATCAACTTTGGGAGAAGTACAGGTGGAAGTAAGCTTGACTCTAGACTAGAAGGAAGAAGGGGTTGGTTTACAATCGTTCATGTGAAAGTGACAAAGAAGGTCAAAAGTATACATAGGCTAGGAAATAAAAATCCCTTCATTGGTTTGGAAAACTTGGAGGCCAAGGAAATAGTGCAAAAATCCTAAGTCTATCATTTCAAATTTCTTCTTAAGGTTTGTTTTCACATGGTTTAAAATTTTTGAGTCAGTACTAGTAAGGATAAGGTCATCAACATAAAGGAAAAGGATGATGAGATAGCTTCCTACTTTCTTGGTATAGACATTAGGATCAAAATGGAATCTAGAGAATCCAGTGTCAATAAGAAAGATTTTCATTTTGGCATACCAAGATCAGGGAGCTTGCTTAAGACCATAAAGAGATTTCTTAAGGTGATAAACAAGGCTAGCGACATTTTGGACATACCTAGGAGTTTGTTCCATGTAGATTTATTCTTTCAAATATTCGTGCAAGAAGGCATATTTAACATCCATCTTATGGACCTCCCTTTTATGTGAGGAAACAAGGGAAAGAACAAAAGGGATGGAATTCATTTTGGCTACAGGGGAAAAGGTTTCATTATAGTCAATTCCTTCAACTTGGGAAAATCCTTTTGCAACTAACTAAGACTTGTGTCTGTCAACACTTCCATCTGATGCATACTTAGTTCTATAGGCCCATTTACATCTAACAAGTTTTCTTCCTTTTGGAAGAAGTACAAGATCCCAAGTATCATTTTCCATTAAAGAATGATACTCTTGATTCATTGTTGTATCCTAATCTGGATGACCTGAAGCTTCTGCAAATGTCTCTGGATCACGAGTCTCTGAAACTTGAGCCAAAAGAGAAGAGGCTCATTGGAACTGTGAACGTGTCTGACGTTGATATGAAGGATCACTGACAAGATCACCATCTTCTTCTCATGTTGAATAGACCCATCTAGGAAGCGAAGGAGCTAGTGTTCGTTCATGTTCAAAGGACTCATCTGGAGTAAGGTGAGCAGGAGGAGGTGGATTTTCATCCTCACTATCATCATCTAAAGAAGAAACCAGAATAGGAACATAAGAATGCACAAACGTCAAATATGTCTCATAGGCCGAAGAAGGAACAAATGTTGAAGATGGTGCGCAGTCCAAAGAAGGCACAATCGTCGAATTAGGCATGCAATACAAGATATTTTCATCAAATTTAACATCTCTTCTAAAAATAATTTCATTACAATGTGGTTGAAGAAGTCTATAACCTTTGACATCTTCTGAATAACCAACAAATATACACTTGTCACTTTTAGGCTGCAATGATTCCCTTTTCTCATCAAGAATGTGAGCCCATGCTATACTTCCAAATACACAGAAGTGACTTACATCTGGTTTAATTTTAGTCCAAGATTATTCTGGTGTTATACTTTTAAGAGTCTTTGTGAGAGTGTGATTTACTATGTACTTTGCACAGTTGATGGGTTCCACCCAATACTTTGGATTTAATCTCTTAGATTGGATCATACAATTAGCCATTTCTTTTAATGTTTCATTATTTCTCTCAGCAACACCATTTTGTTGTGTTGTATATGGAACAATGTGTTGCATTTGGATTCCTCGTATAGTGCAGTAACTTGTAAAATCATTGTTCACATATTCACCTCCATTATCTGTTCTTAACCTTTGAATTTGATGTGTAGATTTCTTTTCTACAAGGGCCTTGTAGGCCAAAAACTTGTCCAAATATTCGCTCTTAAGTTATAAAAAGTAAATCCAAGTATGTCTGGAAAAGTCATCAATGAGATTTAAGAAATACTTTCACCCAAAAAAAAGGAGTAGAAAATGGACCACACAAATCACTGTAAACAAGTTGCAAAGGGCCCGAGGCATGCCAAGAGGCATGCTTTTCAAAACTGTCACGATGTTGTTTGTTGAGAACACAACCGGCACAAACACCATCTCTACATTAAACATGAGGAAGTCCAGTCACCATTTGTTGATTACATATTTTGTGCAATGAGCGATATTTTAGATGACCAAACTGATCATGCCAATGTTTTCTCAAGTCATCGCTATGAGAAACACCAATTGATGAAAAATATGATGACCCAAAGTTGTCAAACTTGTACAACCTGGTAATATCATCAGCAATTCCAATTGCAAGAACATGCTTAGGATATTTTAGATTCTTGATTACAACTTGGTGAGGTGAAAACTCTATGGTTTTACCTTCACTTGAATGAGTGATTTGATATATTGATAGAAGGTTGCAAGAAATACTTGGAACACATAATACATCATTGAAATAACCACTATCTACTAAAATTGTTCCATATCCCACAACACTAAGAGATCTATCATCACCAACTAATATTTTCTTGGTGTTACATTCATTTAGAGAAGAAAATATGTCTTTATCCTTAGCCATATGATAAGATGCTCCAGAATCAATAATCCACTCATAAGAAGAAGAAGTAGAAGTTATATTGAAGGAGAAACCAGAAGCAAAAAGTGCATGTCCATGAGAAGAAGAAGATGTAGTAGAATCAATATTGATGTTGTGCTTCTTCATTGTTGCTTCTAAAGTTGGCATCTTCTTGAAACATTTGGACTCATCGTGACCATATTTATAGCAAAGTTTTAATGTTTGTCAATATCTTATTTTTATATTTTGCTCATTTGTCACCATTAGGAGTTGAAGCTGCCTGAGTGGGTTTGTGTTAGGTAGCTAGAGAGGTAGTCGGGGGTGTTAATATTATGGTAGCTATGGGACATATTTACCCCCACGTGTGAAACTAACAAGAATATAAGACTCTAAGAAGCAAGATAAACCCTAATGAGTTGGATAATAACCCTAGAAGCCTTGTTGGCTCAAGAAGATAATTTATATTAGGCTATTAGCCTCCAAGAGAAGAAGTCAGTCAGAAATAATAATAATATACTGAACATACACATACCCAAAAGGAGAAGTCGACCCCAACGAAACTGGCAGGATTACTATAAATACAGGGCGCCAGTTCTCATTTGCCACATCTCATAATGGTAGTTTTATAGTTTGGTGCACACTGCAGTTGCAGTCTTGTGCGTAGGTTTGGAGGAAGAGCTGGTGCAACAAGATCTCAGTTTTGGCTTGAATATCTCTTAGCTAGGGTTTGGAACATTTGATCAGCTTTTTGTGATGCGCTATCCTTGGGGATCGATGCACTACTCTTTGTTTGGCTATCTAGCCTAGGGTTTGCTTCCGGAGGAATTCTCAGTCAAGGTTAAGGTGCTTGGAGGGAGGCTT
>JZKD02S1721135.1:131941-162932 GCA_000966675.3 Picea glauca
TTAAAGGCACAGTTCCACTCTTGCGACACATTCTGAGCCATATCAGTAGTCTCGGGCTGTTTAAAGGCACAGTTCCACTACTGCGACTCTACTGACGGATTCTTTCATTCTGTGATCGTATTGTGCCTACCCTTGGTGTCTGTCTCGGCCTACAGCCATTAGTGGTCCACCTCCGGCCAGGGCGTTTGCTTCTTGTTGTCGCTATGATATGTCGGGTCGTCTTGATTGTGTTCGTCTTACTTGCGTCCTGTCAGTTCGAGTGTTGACTTAGAGTCTAGGGGGATGTTTCTTCTACACACCCGCACACACTTAAGAAAAAGAAAAAAAAAATTCCCAGTTGACTGAGTAGATTTCCGTAGCCAGGAGGGTTCTTACACCTTATTGATTGAGAACCTCATTGTCTCTCTCTTATGAGCGTTCCTTTGGTGGAGGATTGAAGTGGTGGAGGCCTAGCTGGAAGGAACTTAGTTTCACAGTTCTGAATCATGCCGACAAAGAAGTTTGTAACATTTTCACTTTTATTGATCATTTATTAATAGAAATACTCCCTTTCCATCTAATTGATATCTTGCAAATATATTGAGTTATTATCCATGAGCGTATTTGTTATGTATATTAATGGATTATGCTATCTAATGTGCTAACCTTTTATATTATAACCATATGCTTGCTTTGCTTGTTTGTTGAGAACTAGTTGCAGGTATATAGCTTTGGGTCAAAGTGCTCAACGATGGACTTCGTTGAACATCTGGACGAGGTAGGTCTCTTTCTTATCTCGCTTGAATATTACTTTATACAACATGTTTTTGGGATTGAGTTGATTTCTGCAGTCATTTCCGTCTATTGTGGTTTACCCTAGCCATAGAGAGATTTTCCTTGTAATAGAATTGGCAATTCCATTGGGGGATGAATCTTTTTTATTAGGTTTTGGAGTACTTTTCTCCTTATATTGCTCTCATTTATATTTTGTTTATTATCGTATCATTGTTTGACATCCGTTGTTCACTCTGAGTCTTAGTTTTCAGCCTTCTACCTTGTCTAGTCCTGTGTTTGAAACATATACGTGACTTTTTCTTTGATAGTCATGTACATATGTTGGGTGTCCCTCCACAAGATGCATATGTACGCTCTGTTTTCATAAACAATCACGTACATCAAATTGTCTGGCTTGTTTTCTTGATCTAGTGGTTGTTGGGTGGGATTTGAAGTTTGTTGTGCCTTCTTGGGTCTCTGTAGTGCCTGTTGAGTGCTTGTGGGATGGCAGGAAACCTGTCTTTGGTTCAATTTCTGGGTGGAGTCTTTCTCATCATATTTTCATTTTGATTGTCCTTGTACATTGGGTTGGGTGTTTTGTTGCTTGGAATCCTGCTTGAGTTATCATTTTCTATACACAATAGAGTTTATATATCAGATTGTTTTTCAGTCCATGCATTTTCATTTTTATTATATTGAAAATATAAAAAAATATCCATTTTGCATTGCTTGGCATTTTTGTCTTTTGAGTCTTTGTAATTAGCTTAGTGCATGTAATGAAATATTGCAATTTTACTTCAGAATTGCATAGTTGAAATTGAAAATTGCATTTGTTATTAGAAGCATATCATTCATTGAAAGTTAAAGTTAGGGCTTTGCAATATTTTCATATTTACTTTTCTTGTAGAGTCATAACACCATGAGTTTCACTACCATACATTTTTGAGTAATCAGGGCCACTAAAATTAATGCTATAATTTAAAATTGATTAGTCACGATTTTATTTTCTAGGGTACACAAACTAGCTTAGGATTTAGTGCCTTGAAATAGGATTTTGTGAGTAAACTTCTCCAAGGAAATTGAATCAACATATGTGTCTGAGACAGGGAGTGGAGAAATCCATTGTATAATTGGTAAGATCAGGAGGCTCCGCTCACACCAGAGTTAATCACGAGGTCAAATGAAGTTGGTCAAAGGGATATCTCCTCGATACCTTCTTAGAGTCAGAGATATTTCTGGGGATTTATTCATATATGAGGATCTTTCTAATGCCTTTACCTCTGTGAGAGGTGGTACTTTCAAGGTTTCAGGCTTTTCTACCCTGCCCATACGGTGGAACTGACTTAGGACTGCTCGCCTATGCATCTGTTATATAGTGTTTTATTAGTTTCTTGAATTAGGTGTCGCATAGGTTACTTGCATGGGTTATTCTGCAGGTACCTTGGGTCAGATAAGGGTCAAACAACACATAGCCTTTATGGAGGATTACCTCTTCGAGGGGATTTGACTGACTGGTTATTAAGCCCACAAGGGCCTTTATAATTGATTATGTTACCTCTGATCTTTAGAAAGGAGTCTCAAGCCCCTCTTGGGCGAGACATACCTTCTTTAGGGAGGGAGGCCACTCTCAACCACTTTACCCCATTTGTGTGCATATTGGTCTTTTGACTTTTGGTGTTCTCTTTGATTACTAGTTGGCCTTATGATTAATTTTTTATCTTTAGAGTCTTAAGTCATCGTGGAGTCAGACCAACATCCCCACCGGTCTCGTCGCTTATTACAGTTACCACCGGATTTTGAGTCCTTGCCTTCTAAAATGCGTAGAGCTATTAGGCGTGGTACACACACATCCACTATTCAGGCTTGTGATTCTATAATGATGAGTATTGAACCTAGTCTTCAGAACACTGGGAGTCCTTCAACTCCCACACTCACTACAGTTAATGGCACCCCTTCAACTTCTGCAACCACCATGGTTGTAGTGCAGGAGGAACCTATCATTACTATGGATCAGACTATAGTGTATTCTCAATATCTTCCCTCGAACTCTTTTGGGTCTCTTGGACACTCACCAGGCTATAATGTTCAATCCATCCCTATGGCCTCTAGTCCTTTTTATTATGGTATGTTGAACTTTACTTCACAGTTTTTTAGTGCCATCCCAGTTTTTGGTCGTAATGCTATCATTGGGCTTGGGGACACTACACCTCCCTACACTCCATTTTTGTTTGGTGGTTCTCAAATCCCTCAAATGACTCCTAATATGGGATGAATTCCTGCTATTAACCTTGGGTCTAATCCTATTTCTTCTGGGTGTTGAAACCAACCTGGCGGACAAGCTTCTGTTCAAGTTCTATCCTACACCCCTACCTCCTCAGTGTCGATTCCAACCAATACAATTGGCATGACGAATCCATTTATATCCTCTGTAATCCCACTCAGAGGAGGTGAGTTTCATGCTTTGGGCAACCCCCAACCCAAATCCAATCCAATTGTGGGAAACTTTTACAACCCCCAACAAAAAATTCCTACTAGAATGATGCCCAACCAGCCTTTTATGAATCATCCCGGAGGAGGGCCTTACAATCCCAGACATGGCCATGGTGCTTATGAGAACCCTGGAGGGGCTGCAGTTCCTCAAGCACAATCTTTCCTAGGAGCTTGGGGCCAGATGCCACAACCCCATATCCCTTTTATGGCCATGTTTAATCTACCAGACTTGTCTAAGTTAATCAATGACCCTGTGAGTCATGATCCTACATGGCCCCCCATCCCCACGAATCTTCCCTCGGACATCCCAAAGTTTGAGGGTAAGAATGGCGAGGATCCTGGTGATCATGTTACTACCTTTCACCTATAGTGTTCCTCAAACTCCCTTAATGACAATTCTATTCGATTAAGATTATTTCAACACACCCTTATTGGAGCTGCTACAAAATGATATATTGAGATACCTAGGGGGGCATATGGGACCTTTAGTCAGATGGTATTGGTTCGTTATGATGTTGGCCTAGAAGTTTTTTTGACTTTACGCCAAGACTCGGGCACTCATATCTCAATTCATATCTAGGAGTGGCATAGGCAAAAGAGGTTGATTAAGACTCCCATACCCTTGACTTTTATTTTATAATGGTTCCTTAAGTCTTTGCACCCTCCTATATTGAAGGATGTTGCAACAGTTGGGGTTACCACTGAGGAAGAAGCGATCTTTAAAGCCCAAAAGTTAGATATCATATATGCTCATTCTGGGATGTTATACCACATTCTTCCGGACACACTGCAGTCAACTTACGACCCTCGAAAAAATCCCAGCCCTCATGTCGATGGCATTGCAGGTACCTCCAATGTAAAGTCCGCAGACTCGGTGACAAGCCATATGAAAGAGTTGTCTCTAAACAAATTTGTTGGAGGGCCAGCTTCATCTGTGTCTTCCATCCCCACTTAGTGGGTAGATGTACACTCTGTTCAATCGTCGGCTAACCTGAATGGTAACCAGCAACCAGTCGAGAATAAGAAGAAAGGATGTAATAATCATAAGGGTGGGAAAAATAATAATAAACCCAAGGAAAATGGTAATAATGAGAATATGAATAATAATGTTGGAGAGGTAAAATGAGAAATACGTAAGGTGAAGTTTCCCTGTAAGCTTTGCACAGATGATCACCTTACCCATTTATGCCCCAAACTTGCGGAAGCTGTGAGGCTTTTATCTCTACCACCCGTCATGCTGACGAATCCATTCCCACATAGCCAACACATGGCCTCAAGTTCCTCAAATGCCATAATCGTAGTTGGTGGGAGTCAAAACCCGTCGTTGCAAGATGACAACCGTTTGTGTATCAATATGGTCAATGCAAAAGTTAATGTAGCCACTCGATCTCAAGATTATATCTCTTCACAAGATATTTCTAGTCTAGAATATCCTCCTCCTCCTCTAGAGATGACTTTACAGATTGAAAAAACAAAGCCACTACCTCATATTCAGAAAGGAGTACTCAAGTGATATACCCACAATCCAAATGCTAGAGCCACCCAAAACTACTCTATTATTGAGGACCTGGGTCAAAACCCTTGTGCGATGTCGGCTTTGGAGGTACTCCAAACGTGTCCCTCATAGAGGAATGCCTTACTATATTCTTTAGGAGATCTAGAACCCAGTGGCTCAAAAGTTATCAATTTTGACGTCACAGATGTGAATCCTCGCTTGCCTTACCATGTGGCATTCTAAATCCATGTGGAGTACTCAAAATATACCATCAAAGGCATGGTTGTTGATGAAGGTGCTGCCACTTGCATGATGTCCCTAATTTGTTGGAAATCTCTTGGTTCTCTGACTCTTTCCAAGTCATCAAACATGTTGACTTCTTTTGATTGTCATTCCTTCTACCCTCACGGTATTCTTCCTTCCTTTCCGATCCACTTAGGTGGGAAGACGGTAGAGGTGGAGGTCGAGGTAGTTGATGCACCTCTTTATTATAAATTGTTACTAGGATGCATTTGGACCTATGCTATGGTCGTCGTTGTGTCGTCCATCTTTCGTACTCTTATTTTTCCTCATGAAAGGAATATCGTGACAATCAACCAGTTATTATTTACATACTCTAGTCCTAATGCATCTCTTAGATCATCAATCCCTGTGATCGAAAATTCTCAGCCGACAACTGAGAATATTGGTGTAGGAATGTATTCATCCCTTATGGGTACTTTCGATTTCATAGCACCGAGTCACCACGTTTATTACATGTCCAGTAGGCCCGTTTCGACAGGGAGGTACATTCTTTTCTGACCTACTTATTTTAATGATCTGTGGACCCTACCTTCCCCTAATTCATCTTCTGAAGGTTAGTTGCGTGTTGAATGGCCATGGCACTATCGATAGCAAATATTATTTATCAATCTCTTCTTGACTCTTCCGTTCATCCCAATCTTGTTACCCCGCCAATGGACGAGGATGATCATGTTCTTAGGCTCATGTGGGCCACTTCGTTATCCTGTTCACATGACTGCCTCGATGGGACTTTTCCTTCGGACGAAGCTATCATCGAAGCCATGCATGGTTCTAATAGACCTTGGGATGATATGCATCACCACTCTTATTTTATCTCAGAGATTGAAAGAATCGAGCAAGATGTCTTTCGATCTACTTTGAGTGAGATAGTCGGTCAGGCCATAGTTCCACTTGATATGCACAACATTTATGCTGAAGGAAACATGGTGAGTATTTCTCCTACCATCACTATCGATATCTATCGTACCCCTGGAAAGATTGAAAACGTACATATCGGTGTGGATTGTTCGCCAGAAGAAACATTGATCTACACTGAAGTATTCAAGGAATTATGAGATGTATTTGCTTGGTCATATGAATTGATGCTATGAATCGACTCTCGCATTGTCAAGCATGATATTAGAACATACCTGGATGCTAAACATGTTCGACGACATCTTAGAGTTGTCAATCCCCGTAAGGACCATGCTATTAAGGAAGAGGTGGAGAAGCTACTTAATGTTGGCTTCATCTACCCGGTTCCCTTGACCAGGGGTGATTTTAAGAACCCCCCCTAAATTTATATGTATAATAAATGGGCAAATCCCCATGATACATAGGAAACATTGAAATCTATTTTATTGATAATTTAATATGTATATATAATGTTTTGGCGAATATTTTAGTCAATTATATAATATTGTAAAATCTTGGTGAATTTTTCACTAAATTATAAAATATTGTAAAATTCTGGCGAATCTTTCACTAAATTATAAAATATTGTAAAATCCCGGGGAATCTTTTACTAAAATATAAAACACTATGAAGTCCTGGTGGATTTTTTGATAAAGTATTAAACCATATATAATAATGGGAAAATATATTCATTAAACTATAATATACTCATTTTACATGTTTGGAAAAGAAACATAGTTTTTCCCTCCTCCAAACAATGTTGCAAGCATCAGGGGTTGTGTTTGTCAAGGTTCACATGTTCACTTCTAAAACATTTATGATTTTYCAAGGGGGTGGTGGGTTTAGTGGCCACCAAGATTCCAATCCCCTCGAGGCATGTGCTTAGAATTTCCACTAAGGGGTTCCCCAAATTCCATTAAAAAGATTTCTATGAGACAAAAATTGACAGAGTTCTGTCAAAAGGCTTGGTATACCCCACGAATGACATTCATAGATTTGTATACCCCACAACAATGACACTAGATCTTTGTATATCACACCAATGACATGTAGGGATTCACTTGGTGTAAAATATTTTCGATTTCGCGTTCCCCTTCTGTAGGATATCTAAATAAAAATAACTTAATTAAGAGAAATGATTCATGATATGTCTACCTAGTTACCTAACCTAAGACAAAATTAGAAATACATTGTTAGAACATATGAATCTATATGTCATCTAAATAACATGCAAACAAGAAGAACATACATATATACAAAACAAATCGTAGCCTTTCAAATTTCTAAACAACAAGTAGAGACTGTAAAAATGCTAAACATATGTACATGATGTAAGAAATGCGCTTATGAGAAACTGACAACAAGAAACAATGGTCTTTAAACAAATGTTAGAAATAACAACATCTAGGCATAGAAATATTAATATCATGGTAATTATTCATATAATGGTATTGTTATGTGTAAAAACATTTAGGAGATAATAAATGTGAAACAATTAAGTCATTCCATGATGATGGTAATGATAGTCTCAGTAAGACTACCATAATTAAGCATGAACAACAAGAGATGTAGATTTAGTAATGGTTATTATGCCATCATGTGTGTGTGTGTGTGTGTGTGTGTGTGTGTGTGTGTGTGTGTGTGTAATTATCAGTAGCATGGTGCAAAAAATGCATTGTCATTCTTCTAGAATGGGATGATGATCTATGCATAGTCTATGCATGAGAGAGTGCTACTTTCTCAACCTTATCCAGATGCATCAACACCATCGATGCATTAGAAGTTCTTAGTGCTTTTCTTTCCATTAGCATTCAAAAATTGTCACAAGTTTAAAATTGTCTAAAGAAGAATGAAGTAACTAAGGTTTATGTTGCAATTGTGGTTGGGAGGAAGCAACGTAGCTATGAACCTTTGGAGGTCGAATAGCCTGAATTGTTCCAGTACTATGGTTGACATTTTCTAGATCTCTTGAGTAACAATTTATGGTCCTATTTCATTCTGGTGAAAGTGTTCTTCCCTATGGCTAAGATTTTCTGTCAGAAAACAAAAATTAGGATCTTCAACTAATCTTCAACTCAGACCCTAAATCTACTTCAATGAATTATTCTCTTTATGTTGGAAATATTCTATGGGAGTTAATATCTTGAAACATATTCTTCAGGTCTGAAGTCTTGAAAAACCACAATATTTTGAACTCTCCATCCATTCAACTAAAATTACAATAATTTTGAACATAATGGTGGTTTTCCAACATAAGTTTCTCACGTGACACATCACATATGATGTGTAGTTGATTATACATTGAATAATAATATCAAATATTTATCTCTCTGCAAGTATTATGTGTATGTGTATGTTCAACTTTTATATGGTATCATAACAAAATGTCACTAGTACATACGTGGTTAATACTCGATGAAATATTACAGCGATAAGGATAAAATTAATGGTATTGTCGAAAAAAATTATGGGCTCCTCAAAGTTCATTGTAATTACAACTTTGTTCTCTATATGTCGAACTTCCAATGAAATTTCGTCAAAATTTCAATGCATTCTCTATCCATCGAACTTACGACGAACTTTCATCCAAATTCTGACACACGTGAAGAGACCTGTGAAAAGGCCATGGTCATCACCGCCATCATTGTCATCATCGCCATAATCGACATTTTTGTTGTCATCATCATCATCATCATCTTCATTGTCATCACCATAATAAAAATTGTCATGATCCTCATCATCATCATCATTGTCATCATCATCATCATTATTGTCATTGTCATTTTCATCATCATCATCATTTCCATTGCCATTACCATCATCAATGTCAACATCATTATCATCATCATCATCATCATCATTTCCATTGTCATCATCATCATCGTCATTATCATCATCATCATTATCATTATCATTGTCATCGTCATCATCATCATCATTGTCATTTTCATCAACATCATCATTTTCTACATTTTAATCACCGCCATCATCGTCGTCATCATCATCATCGTCGTCATCATCATCATCATCGTCATCATCATCAGTGTCACTTTTGTCATCACCATAATGACCATTTTCGTCCTCCTCTTCATCATCAACATCATCATCATCATCATCGTCGTCATCATCATTGTCATCATCATCATCGTCCTCTTCCTCAACATCATCGTCATCGTCCTTCTCCTCATCATCATCGTTGCCATGCTCATCACTGCCATCATTTTCATCATCGTCATCATCATCATCGTCGTCGTCATGATCACCATCGTCATCATCGTCACCATCATCATCATCATTCTCATCGTCATCATCATCGTCATTGTCATCATCGTCATCATCGTCATCGTCATCATCATCATCATCATCGTCATCATCGTCATTGTCATCACCATAATCAACATTTTTTTTGTTATCCTCCTCATCATCATCGCATTCATCGTCATCATTGTGATCATCGTTGTTGTCATCGTCTTCACTGTCGTCATTGTCATTGTCATCATCATCAAGCTTAGAGGTACTGACCTTTTTTCTTTCTAAAATTACTTTTCAATCTATTGTTGTTACAGATTTTCTTATGGTCCTTTAATATAACATTTGATTCACTATTTTTTTTTTTTAAACCATTTTAAAATTCGTTTACTAAGAATATTTGGATGCTTTGATATCCAAGGATTTCCTTCACATTTCGTCCTTCTGCACCACCAATCATAAAACCACAAGAGTCCATTGACATTTGATTAAGAGTGGATAATAAATACCATATAGCATATAACCCAGGTCTATCTCTCCAGTCATAATGTGAATTGATTTCAATACTCTCATATAGATAGATTAAATTAGAATAATCACCCTTGAAATCTCTATAGTAGATTGTCAGGTACTTTAAGAAGAGGGGAAAATATATGATTGTTTGGCATTTTAAGAAGAGAGGAAAAGATAAGGTTTTAGGAGGTTTTTTTCTTTTGGGTTAGGTAAACCCCTTTGACTGAACAGGGTATAACTCCGAACTTGGTATTGAGGTCAATCAAGACTTTCACATGGTCTTATCTATAAATATCTCATTATCATGGGGAAATACCATTGACTCCTTCTCTGTCTTAGCACAAAATCAATGTTTCTAGGTTAACATAATCGACACCTGGGAAGGACTTGGTCAATTTATTTAACTTGATGAGAATTCCTACTAGGTTTTGAATCAGGTCATCATTGTGGAAAGATTGCTAACTTGCCACTAGACCATAACTCAACATATTGGTTTTGGTCATTTTCGTTGAAGTGATTACATAAAAGAAACACCACCACAAAATGATCAAGTATGGGAGTTGAATTCCCATAATGTTGTCAAGAAACTATCTCAATAAATGCTGACCAAAGAGAGATAACCACATTATTTTTTAACAAAAGGGTCTAAAGTCTCAAGAAGAGCTCCAACATGCACCAAGATGGTCTTACCATCATAAAGTGTCTTTCTCTTACACATGTGCAAAAAAGGAACACCAATCAAAGGTGCCATCAAAGTTGTCAAATGTAGAGACTATTGTGATGACCAATCAAAGACAACAGTGAGGGTTGTACATTTGTACAATCAATGAAAAAGGCTAGTTTGAAGGTCTCAAACAAGTGCTCAGATGTTGGCATGACCAATCATCAATCCAACCAAAATAAAACCTCATAGTAGACACTGATACAATATTGTGCCATTATGTCTTTTCACTTTGATATACAAGAAGAAGAACTATCACACTAATGAGTGTGGCAATTAGAATGTCAATACTTGGATGGAGAGTGAGAATGTCTCCTCTCTCTATGACAAGGATTCCAGCATGGCTGAGATGTGGATGGTGTATAATTTGGTGTTGACTGAATAAAAGGTGTAGCATGTGGTTCCTGCTAAACATAAGCTGGTATTTACATATCAATATAAGAATCATAGGGAGTGGATTCAAGTTTTAGTATCTCATTGGTAGATGAATCAACAAATTGTGAAAAATCCGTTTGTTGCAAAATAAAAGTGGTTAGGAGATCAGAGGGACTTGCAAAAGGCAATGAAGTTGAAAATTATTTAAGGGATCTTTCTCTGTCTTATCTCAGGCATAATATCACTAGCAATTCCCTTTTCATGCTTACCAACCCCACCACCTATGTAATGCATCTAATGAAACAATTTAGAACCAATCCCTCTATTGTGATTTTCAAAATCAAGAGAAAAGTGCTCATTAGTAGTCAATAATACATGAGAAGGAGTGTCATCAAAAGTGGGAGACAATAATAATACTTGGTGATTCTTCTTGATAACTTATGGGATGCAATTGGGAGAACCAAGGGTGAACTTGTTGGTGTTTATACTAGCTTATTGTAGAGCCTTTGGTGTGGCTAGATAGCTTGGTGGGATGCCTTGCTAGGCCTTTGTATTGTTGGTTATGGTTAACTGTTGATGGTGGATGCCCTAGCTAGGGTTTGGGAAGCAATTGGAGAGTCCTTTCTTAGGAAGAGTTGAGGTATTGTACTTTATTTTCATTTGCATAATACATTAAAAAATAAGTGTACTATTGCTGTCCTGACATTATATGTTGCATATCTGAAAATCAGACTTTGGTTTCTCATTGTTATGAGTAGTTTCATGGTTTTTTTAATGCATTGATTTGTTGGGACAACCATGCTGAAACATTGTGTGTTTTAGCATGTCTATATGAAACAACAAATCAGATTTAGTGCTGTAACAAATCTACTGTTATAAAAGTAACTTTCAGATCTATGCATTGGTTTAGATTGTGCCCCAAGGGCTATGATATTTATCTCTTCTTCAAGTACATTTTCAGTGTCTTATTGAGCTTGCATAGTGCACACATTGGACAAAATTGAATTTTTTTCTGCTGTAATAAATATTTCATATTCATCCATAAGGCCGAAAGCTATATGAAATAGATCTGGAGAACCTCAAGTAAATGAGGTGAAATTTCCGAAGTCTTTCAATGTGCAGATTTTTGAAATTACCACACCATTAGTTTTATGACTATTATTAAATAAAAGTTGTTTCCTCCTCTCTTAATGGTCACACTACAAATTACACCAATCTTGTCTCTAAATTTTAAGAACTGATATGGACCAAGAGGCTTGGTGAATATGCCCATAGTCTGCACCTGAGTTGCACAACACTACAACTCTATCTTCATTCTCCACTAGCTACTTAATTTAATGCCTTTGCATCTCCACATGTTTTGTCTACTCATGAAAGACATGATTTTTTCCATCTTCAAAAAACCTTAATGTCTCGGCAAAGTGTAATCGGATTGACTTTTTCAACTTGCAAATCAACAAGTATTCTCAACCAAGCCACCTCCCAAGATGAAATAGTGCTTCCTTATACTCTGCTTTGGGAGATGAAAGTGTCATTCCATGTTGTTTTTTACTCAACCAATAAATTGCACTTGTACCAAGAGTGAAAACATTGTTAAAAAAATTTAGCACATGGTAATGGTTCTAGTCTGATTTCTAAGCTACCTACTAAGAAAACAAAAACTGAAATCTCTATTAAAACTATGCTGATTTTTACTAGGAATTGAAACACATCAAATTGGAGAAAGTAGCAGCAAGTACACAAATCTGAAACTAAAATCACAACATTGTTTACTATTCCTAAAAACAATAAATGCATAGCTACACTTCACCCATTATTTCCTACTCTAAAAAACTGAATGAATAAAACCTATACCCATGCCTTCTTATATAACCCAAGGTATCTTCAGGTTTAAAAAATCACCTTGGATCCTAATTTGGATTGATCCCGGAAACAGACCCAACCTTAGATCTATTTCAATCTTGTGATTTGTTCCCTTATCTCTACATGATGGATAGTCTTTGAGCTTCATGATAGCATTTTACCAAGGACACCTTCTCTGAGCTAAGAACATGGCCACATATTTTGATTTGTTTCCTTTTGTCAATTGCAACTAAATGATACCTGACACGTGCAACTCAGTAAGAACATATACAATGCCTTGATCCTGTTGTCCCACTTGGTCAATTGTATCAATGAGTAGACTATATAGAAGTCTACAATCTAGTTTCAAAATCTATTTTGGCATTTAGAAATTCTTTTAAATGGAGATTAGTTTGCCTTTGGTTGGCAGGGATTTTTGTGTTTTGTGATATTAATGATTGGGTACTCGGGATTCTTTCCATAATATTTAATTTCACAATGCAAATGATACACATCTACAAACTTAAAAAGCCCAAGAAAGAAAACTTTGAGTTTAAATCCAACCTTGTGCAAACATGTCCAAAATATTGTAGGGTCTGATGTAGGTAAAAATACTCAAGCAATCCTCTATTTCATGGCTCCAATTGTGTTACATTCTCTGCTCCAACCTCCAAGTTCCAAGTGTAGGGTTTATCCTTGCATTTGCAACTATGTTTTGCAGTAAAAGAATGACACAAATGATGCAGTTTAGTTTTTTAAAGGGAACTTTAGTGTTTTTTTCTTTTCCTAATGAGAAATTTACTTTTCATGATCTTTCTTAAGCATGCCTTTTTTCTTTTCTTCTTTTTGTTTATTTTGGGTCCTTTTCTATCAGTCATTTCTCATAGGCTAGAAACCTGCAATAAATGACCAATCGAAATGTTGACCGTTTCTTATAAATGGGTTCTTGTCCAGAAATGGAAATCAAAACAGTTTTCTGGTGTAGTTTTTGTTTTGGGATGGTTTTCTACTATAAAAATCCCCCTCATATACAGTTGATGGTAAGTAACATATATTAGAAGGGTCTAATGCACCAAAACACAATTAGGCTTGAAAGTTGGGGATTGTCTATAAAATGGATGCATTTATTGCATGAGGAGCAATAGATTTGTACACTAAAAAATTTGAGGACATTTGCATTGCTATATGTAGCCTAATAAAGAGGAGGCTGGTAAAGTAAATCCTATTTGATTTTTCTTCTAAAATATGATGGGATTGAAACCCACTTGTCCCAAGATTGTTGATGCAGATATGCAAGAGACTAGATTGGAAAGAAGATTTGACGTCGCTTATGTATGTCATGTGTGTGTAAGAATAAATTATAGTGTAATAGGCATTCAATATTGTCAAATACAGAAATTAGAAAATCACATCATCACACTGTACAAAATGAGTTTTATATTGTAGAAATCCTCTTGGGAAATCAATCTCCAAGGATGTATTAGTAAATATGAAAATAACAGAGTATGCATAAAATCTGTGAGCTCTAGTATTCCAAGAATTATTGTTTGACAATTGTTTTTTACACAGTTTGGCATCCTATGCTTACAACTGAAATTAACTTCTTCTATGGAATTGAATTTTTGACAGAGTCCTTCATACAATTTCTATATTGCTATAGTGAGAGACAAGGATCCTTCATGCATTCTTAATTTCTTAATAACTAGGATATCTCCTATGCTCAATCTAGCTTACAGACTCCTTGTTTGAGGTTGTTATTTTCTCTGCTAAGCTTAGACTCTGCCTATGATGGATTATGAATAGATTGCTTGGATGTCGACTATCCAATATTGATTTTGAATCAATAATTCTCACACTCTGCTACAGTTTAATGTGGTGCTCCCATTTTTTCTACAGTTTTGTCTTTCTTTGCTAATTTTTGTTAGGCTAGTGCTCACTCCCTTTCCCCTTATTCCTAGTACTTACTATACTTCCTATTCTTATTTTTGGAATGCTATGGCGAGTTCCCCTCGCCTCTATCCATTGGCTATGGTGGCAATATTTTCCCTTCACTGGGCTTTAGCCTTTGATTATTACCACAAAATCAAGGATCCTCCAAAAGACTCCATTACCAATGTAATTCAATTCCCATCCATGATAAGAAAATAGATGGAGGTTGTTACTCTTGCTATTTTTTCTCCATTAGATAGATTATTTGAATTGAGAATTTCACAGGCCATCGAGGCCATCATTAGAGGATTTGACTAAGGATAATTACTTATGTAGGGGATTCTAATGAGGCAATGACACTTGTGATTCACTACTCATAGAAATAGAGATGTGAATTCATTCAAGTGCATTTAAAACCTATTTAGCGTCTCACTATTGCTATCATGGAAAAATACAGAGCACTAACCTGGCCTTCTCTCCCTCTCTATTTTCATGCACTTATATGATAGCAACATTAATCTCAATGAGGAATATATCATCCTTCATCCAAACCACTCTTCATAAAATTTCTTACAGATGGTGTGGCTTCTGGATTCTATCAATGCCTAGTTCTAAGGCTATTAGAGGGAGCTCTAAGGTGAATCCATTATCTATGGTAGCCCATTGATGATCCCAAAGTTGTTGAGAATGTTCCAAAACTTCCACACAGTTTCTATCTAGAAATTCTCCCATAAATTAGATGAACTGTGAAAATATACATACTCAGATGACAAAGTTCTTTGTCTCATATTAATATATTACCACAAATATTCATGAAAATGGGCTACCAAACGGTTGGAAACAAATCCTACAACCCTTTCCATTGAAAGTGAAAAGTACAATGACGTCCTCTAATGCACCATTGCTCTTTAACATTTTAGAATATGGCTAGATATGAATAGGATATAGTACATGGACATAGTCTACAAGAGTGATCATGGATGTTTTGCAACCATAAGAAAGAGCCTGCATAGTGGGTATTTCATTCTCAAATTATGAGGATGATCACAAACAATCATTTCTTTTTGTTCTAGCCAAGAGGATTGCCCAAACTTAGGCAACTTTTCCATTTTCAAGTCTTAATCAAAAAACATTTCCATTTGAATATACACTTAATTCTGATTTAATCGTCTTCATGGATATCCTTTTCCTTTTTTCCCTTAAATTTCCTTCTACCTTAGAAATTCTATGGATCTGATTCCAGATCAATCCAATTCCAACCATCATCCAATTTGAATTCAAATCAAACAATTGAGATGTAAAATGATAGAAAAAGTATTTTTGGAAACTACCATTAGAAAAATCATGATCTATAATAATTGCAAAATATTGATTTACTATGTGAAAATTGTATCATAGCCTCAGATATTCTTGTAATGAAGTTTCAAGTTATATCTTATTAAGCTATTTTTTCTATTTACAATGTGAAATATGTCTAGTGCCATGTGGTGTTCACAATTTAATACTTTCCTACAAATCAAGAGTTTCTATAATTGCAATATATTGATGTACAATATGAAAATTGCACCATAGCCTTGGATCTTCTGGAATTGATGTCTTTACTTCTGGCTTAGTTGGGATTTTTTTTATTTACAGTGTGAAATATGTTTAATACCATATAGTTGTTTGGGTTTTTAGTTGTAGTTTTTGTTTTCCATTTAAAAAGGAAAAGTAAAATGAGAAATTCTATTTGTTTGAATGATACAAAATCCAAAGTAGTGGAATTTTTCTTCTTGTTTAATGTCCGGATGAAGACCCTGTATAGGTTCAAATTCAGCAGTTGTGTGTTATAGCCAAATTGATATAATCAAAAGAAAATAATTAATACTCTAACTTTGAGATCACGACCATCATGGCACATAGGCACTTGGTATTGGATGAATAATGAAGTTAATAGATGAGGGCATCCTAGATATAAAGGGTTCTTTTCCTAAATGAGTACAACACTACTATTATAATCAGTTTTCAGTATGTCTAAGTCAGTGATTGATTTTCACCAACCTGATTTTGCATGAAAAGACAATGATAGAAAATAAAAAATTTGAAGGCCAATGAATTCTTTTTTCATGTTGTTACACATTTTCTTGGTTAAAAATTTACAGACGAGTACAAAAATTCAATATACAAGATGCCAATACAAGAGTACAAAAGTAGGTCAATGCAAGATGCAAGATAAGAAAACTACAAACAATGTTTTTTTTTTTTAAATGCAAGATGCCAATACAAGAAAAGTAGCTCAATGGGACTACTAAGTACAAAAGTGCCAATAAATAGTGGGAGTGACAAAAATGGATCCTAATAAAGAAAGATGCATAAACTAAAATAAAGTAATGCATTGCTCCATGCTAAGAAAAACTGAGCACAATCTCTAAGATAAGGCAAACCGAGCACTAATAGAAAAAAACAGATTCAAGAGAAATTGCCCAAGAATCTAGAGTAAAAATAATGAAAGCATATCAGAATCTACTAGCAATCACTCCCCTAGCATCCATATCCAAATGGAGGAAGCTCTCGATAGAGTGTTGTCTAGAGCTAAAAGATAATATGGATTGTGCATTGTGATGTTGCTAGGGAAAGGTCACCCACCACTAAGCCTTGTGTGGCCTTGTCTAATTACTAGTATGGTATTTGGAATGGAAATGACGTTGGGGTCTCTAGAAGAACCATAAAAATCCCCCTCAATAGAGAACTTATGGAGATCTAAAGACTAAAAAAAAATACAATAATCTTCCATTCACAATATCTTAGGTTGACATGCAAGGGAGCAACATGGACTTGTACAAAAAGCAATTGTAAAAGATAAATTGGCAATCCTAGAAAACCATTAACAAAACATAAGCAAGTAAATCCAATGAACCATAATGAATTGACAAGAAACCTCCATTTGAATGTTTCTTAGACATATTGAGGAATACACACCTTGTAGGGTTAAACTATTGAAAAACAATAAAAAAAAATTCCAACTGTGTGCCTTCAATGGTCCATACGGCCCTTCAAATATTGTCACACCATGTTGCTAACTTGCTAGCAAGATTATTACAAAATCAACAAAAAAAAAAGTAACATATTGTCAAGTGCAACATGCATGGCTAGTGAAATAAGGTAGCTAATATTTCCCTCACTAGGGATCAATTCCTACCAATGACATGTTGATGCTTGTGCTCACACTTGGGCCTTCCTTTTATGAGAATCCCCATCCTTGAATGAGCTATGAACCATATTTCCTATAGAAGATACTCTCACAAGAGAGTAATTAGACGATAAAAACAATGCTAGGAACCAAAGTTGAAAGTACTAGGTGTTATCGCATGAAGTTGTTAAGGGTCACATGAATTGTTGTGGGTCAAATTAATCCTTAGGTTTTTTATTTTTAGCCTTAGTCTTGTTTAAGATTTTCTTTTTGTTTTTTCCTTATGGTTTTTCTTAGGTCTTAGCACAAAATAAATGCAAGGTTGAATGTTGGCTCATACCTATGGTTCATACCTTAATCTCATCATACGATTAGACAACCATCACCATCACCCTTATGCCACCACTAGTCTAGCATGTGACTACCTCCACTATGAGCTTAAACCCCTCCAATTTGTCCCTCTACCCATTAGAAGGTCAAATGAAGTCATATTAGTACGCTGCCATATCATTAGGAGTTTTTGTAGCACATCTTGAGTACACCTTTCCTCTTTAACCATTATTTCATTTATGAAGTTGGTGTCAATCGATCTCATTTTTTTCATCATCCATAATTTAAAGGAAATAATTGGAGATTTACTCATTTAAGGTTGTCTAACTATTTTCTCAAGATTTGAATTTGCTCCTAGTTCGATGCTACATAAACACCTAAGTTCAAACACGCACTGCGAATTCTGCTATAGACTGGATGACAAAGGGGAATTGAAGGTCAGAGTTGTTGTAGGAGGTTTCATGCTTTCTGAAATACTTCTACAATCAAGCCACGGTGTCTAGGTACTCCTTGAGTCATTTGAAATCTGTTGAAGATCAATTTAAGGTTATGCTCAATTTTCATAGCACCTGGCGCTGCAAATTGTGGATCCCTTTACCAACCAACCCCTTTACTTTTCCTATCACCAAATTCTCATCTTATCTGCAGTACTTTCGGCCTATTCCACTGCAATTAAACAAATCCTCCTATCAAATATGCGGTGCCTATCTATTGTTTTCCCCTTATTGTTTATGCTACAAAATCTACTACAAATTGTGCTACAGATCCCCTGTTCCAGTGCTACGAACCTATGTCAAACTTAGATCGTTATCCTCTGATCACATAACCTGCATCAAATCTTTTCCTTTACCATTTCAATTGATATTTCAAATTTAAAATCTATCTATGCTGAAAGTTTAAAGAGCCTTGTTGATTTAAATGGTGGTGGAATGTTAGATTATAAAACCTTGACAGTTGTTGCTTCCTTACATGTCTTTTTCCCTAAAGGGTTTTCTTCCTTTTCTTAAGCCATCAGATTTCCTTTTCATTAGATCATAATTCAAATAAAGGAAAACTCTAAAGCCTTAGAAGAAGCCAACTCTAAAATATCATCATTCCAAACCCTAAGACCTCTATTCTTTGTTTGGCCTGTCATATCTCTCAGATTACTATATTATTTTTCCTCCCATGATAGCAAATGGATACACCTCAACAAAAGAATACTCACAAGGGTGGGAGTGTAGTCAGGATAGAGCCTTGTGATATGCAGTTGTTTGATGTTGAACCTGTGATCATAGAGGTCTTCCATAGGCTTGGATGTTTAAATTTCTGTCAGAATATGAAGATGGGACACCCTGAGGTAGCCAGAGAGTTTGCCTTAAATTTTGATGGCACTAAAACCAAGGTGGGAACACTTGAAATGGAGGTATCTGAGGCCACCATTGAAGCATACAATGAGATACCCAACAATGGTGAAATATGGTTTAAATCCATGACTCTTAATGCATCCTTCTCTAAAGATTTCATCAAACTAGAACATCGGGGAGATAACCTATCTAAGGGAGTTCCTAGGAGCCACTTGGTTGAGGGATTTGACAAGATGTTGAAGGCAATCCAATGATATTTTACTTGTGAGGACATATTCAATATGATTTACCAATATCACATTAGACTTTTGTTGCATTTCACAGACAAAGATCTAATGAACATCCCTTTCTATTTATTTAGGAGTATGGGGAAAATGGTTGATAGGGTCCAATACAAATCCAAGGTTGTGGACACGAGTCTCTTCCACTCAGGGTTGATTAGGATGTTGGTGATCGAAGAGTTGAACAAAACAAACATAGCTTGGGAGAAATTCATTGCCTCTACAAATCTACAACTAAATGTAGCCCCTACTCCTCAATCTAAGGTGCAAAGCCCTCTTCAAGATGACAATTCTATTCACACAAAGACAAGAAAAAAGAGAAATGGAAAAAACATTGCTAAAGATAATGAGTCTCCCAAGGAAGTTGAAGAAGAAGAAGGAGGATCTCATCACTCTCCACAGAGGGAATTTTCACCCCAACCTGCACTAGAACTAGAAGAAGTTCCCTCAGCTAAAACCACAATAAAAAAAGGGAGGAAATTATTCTTTCCCTCACCTACTGTTGCAGTTGATACCAGAGCTAGGAGGCCCTTCACCAGGTCATCATTCCCAAAGGAAACTGTTGAACAAGAAGCCATAACAAAATCTCATGTCAAGAGGAAGAATAAGGGAAAAATTGAGACTGTTGAGAAACAGGTTGAAATCATAGACATAACTACTCCCCTTGAGAACCCTACCTTTAAAATATTGATCAGAAATCTTAGAGATTCCAAAAAGGAGGTTTCTCACCTGAAGGAAGAAGGGTTGGTTGAGAGGAAAAAGTTGAAGGAGCTCATGGATATGTATAAGGAAACCATTGATCTAGCTAGGTTTACAACAAGGAGATTTTTTCCCCTCCATAGGCAACTCTAGAATTTGTACAGGAAGAATAGAGACTTAAAATATCATAACATAAATATCAAGGTGGAGTTATAGCCCTTCAAAGATGAGTTATCTCAAAGAAATCTTAATGTTCTAGCTCAAGCTACAACTAGGATAAGTACTAGACTAAGGAGATGACATGAAGTGGTTGGAAGATCCTCAATTTTGATGATGATCATTCTTGCATTTTAAAGTTTTGTGGGAAGGGTCATGATTATACCTTATTAGGAAGCATTTGCAAGCTTATACACCTTATGCTAAGATTTTTGGGTATTTTAGGCTCAAACTACTTAACATAAACAACTATAGAACATTTCATAGCACCCGACACTACAAAATGATCTACACAGTCAAAGTTGCAGGTTCGCTATGGAATGCCCTGCAAAATCATTTACATACACAGAAGTTTCACAGTCACTACGAACTCCGCTACGAAATCACCTAGTAAGACAAAAAATGCAGTTTGTTACAGAATCTGCTGCGAATAGTGTACACATGCGGGCCCTACAAAATATGCTACAGAATTCACTACAAAATCTGCTACGAACTCATTGATACAGTCAACACTTTAGGGTTCACTGCAAATTCCAGTTTTGATGGGTTTTAAGGGAATCAACAGTCACCAGGTGGCAATGGGAGCTTAGCATAGATGCTTGGAGGTCATTTGAAAATGGTGGAGACATGACAATGAAGGAGATGCTCTCAAGGGACACATCACTCAAAAAATATTATGGTTTTAGGGTTGTTGCCAACATCTTCCCTATTTTTAGCAGTTCGTTGTTTCCACTTGTACAGATGTAACATTTTCAGTTTTAAATGGGAGAATGCCATATTACAGGATCCAGATCGCGTTGTTTGATTTCACTCATTGTTTAGACTACAAATACATCATTAGAATGACATTTTTGGGTTCAAATGGTTGAGCATAGACTCCCTTATGTAATGTTTTGATGTAACAGAGCCAGACTCTAGTTTAAATGTATGAGACCTGAGACATTTTGCCTAATAGAAGTCAAATTCATTTTCCATTATCTTTCTTCTTTATTACTTTGATTTTCTCATTATTGAATGATTCAATTGAGATATTATAGTTGTGTTACAATTTATGCTTGATTATGATGATGTTGTAATTGTTATCAATGTTTTAAAGTTTAGATCAAGAAGTTCTTGTGTTTGAACGTTTTCTTCATATGTCTGCTAGTAAGGCCTGATGCTAGTAGTAAACTTATTCATAATTATCATTAAGTATTCCATCTACTCACATTTATCTTTAAATCACTGACTGAAGTTAGCGAAGACCTCACTTGCTTATGCATTCTTTCCCATAAATTTTTGTGTTTGAACATTGCTATGTTGAGTTATGTCCATTTGACACTCTATCATTAAATTACCATTACAAACCTATTTGATGGGTATTGGTCTTATCCTATAGCAATATGAGGGTGACTCTCAGTGCTAACACTAGGGAGAGAGCCAAATGGAGGTAGATGATTCCCTAGAGTACCCCCTTGACCTCACCAATAGAGTTATACCTGAGTCTAGAGGTAGATCAACCCTTCTCCTCCAAACCAGGAAAATACCCCAAAGAAAATTCACAAGAACAAAATATAGATTAATAGAGTATTTGGAGCCATAAATGAGTAGGAAACCCAAAAAAACCAACTCCTAAACCAAAACCAACTAATACATTTGTGCTCAAGTAGACTAGGACAAACAAGAACTCATTTCGGACAACATATGAAAGGATTCTCAACCTATCTGATATCATCATCATACTTGAAACTCCTCGGCTCCTACTATTCGAATTATCATCACAGTGTTTCTCCCTTGTATTTCCCTGCCTCAAGAAGCACAATTCAATCACAAACCCATCATTCAACTCATTGTACTAGCCCTAGAAACACCATCAAAAACCATCATTTCATTAGTTGGTGGGGAGGAGTTCCTACTCCTCCTAGCTACCTCTCTCCACCCCATTGCCAGTTTCATTAGCATCAACCTACTCACCCCTTGATGGGATTTGAATGCATAGTGAAGTGGCAGTCAAACAACACGTTCAAGCCCCACTTGTTGACACTCCATCCGGGTGTACCCAAAAAGATTTGTTGAAACACTCAACAAGTCCAATATACATGCAAGTCCTAGTTAGACTTGTGAGTCAAACTCGCTAAGTCCAAGTTTGACACGAAGACCTTTTGTTACTCCCATTTGACTTAGCTTGATTCTCTTATTGGGTTGGGTATGACTCGTAAGTCTAAGGTGATTCATGCTACTATTTTAGGATGCTTGAGAAAAAATGTGGCTTGACGGGGGGTGACTACCATCAAAGGTGCCAAAAAACTTTGCTGAAAATATCAGCAAGTCCAACATACATGCAAGTCCGAGTTAGTCTTGTGAATCAAACTTGTTAAGTCCAAATTTGACACAATGACCTCTGGTTGTTCCCATTTGAATTGACCTGATTTTCTCATTGGTTTGGATATGATTTGCAAGTCCAAGGTGAGCCTTGCTACTATACTAGTATGCCCAACCAAAATGTGGCTTTAGTGGGGGCATTGAAGGTATCAATTTATAACTTCAGATCAAACTCTTAAGGATGCCTATCATAAAAGGTGCACATGCTCAATGGTAGAGTAGCCTGTCAGTTGGAGGCATGTGTTGGGTCTTGTTCCTCACCTGGTATTAGATCAAGTAAGCATGAGGGAGACTAGTAATTCAAAATTCCTTTTGTATATTTGGAGTTTTGTTGGCTACAACTTCCTCTTCTATCCTTGCATTATGTTAAATTGGATAGTTGTAGATAACGTTATAATTGTAGACAACCTAATGAGTTGGATAGATTCGACATAGATTTATTTTTTCTATCTTTACTTTAGGACAATGTTTCTTATTACGCATTTGCTAAGCTAGATTAAAATATTCGTTATTTTGACAGGCATATGTAGATATGACATTTTTTGGACAATCTAATCTTATTTAATTAAAAAAATTGACACTCTCTCCTGCTGATTGGTTTATTTTTCAGGGTTGTTGGTACCAATAAAAAGAAGAAGTAAACTTCTAGATTTGTTGTTGGACATTTATATGGCCTAGTTTTGTTTCTCCTTAGAGAGAAAAGCCTATGAGTAAAATGCCATAGGTTGTTGTAGTGCCATTAGTTCTTATGTATTTTCATGAACTAATGGGGATGTTAAAAATGTTTAAATTGAACTTCCAATTGTAACAAGTTCTTATTCTGATTTTACTATTAATTTATTGATATTGGCATGATACACTTTTTTTAAAATGAACTTATACTAAAATAACTTTGGTTGGTTGGAAAAGTAGCTTGTTTAAATTTGAAGTGTTGTATCTTTTATATTTTGGTTCCCTCTTTAGGAAAATTGAATTACTTAGAAAGAAACTCTTAGTCACAGTCCAATACATTGTTTTGTACTTAATCTCTGCACATCATTTTCTTCTTTTACTGACATTATTTCAAGAGGAATTGAAGACCGATAGACATGGATTGTGATTAACATGTATTTATTATTGAACTAATATTTTTTGTTATAGAATATAAACTGATATTTGTGTTACTGCATTTTTAAGTCATCATCACGTAGTCTGTTTTTTATTTTCAATAAGACATATCTGATTAGGATATTTCAACAAAACATTTTCTTATGGTGACCAACGAAAAATTGATAAAATCCCCTAATTGACAAACGATCTTCTTTGAGAAAACAGAAATAAAATATGTATTAGGTAACAAAATATGAGTCTCTCTCTTGCTGAACATACTCCACTCAATGAAAATTCATTCCTATAGGGTTGATGCATGGTTGACACCATCAATCATTAATGGTCTCTGGTGTGCTTAGTTAGCACCTCCATGGCTCAAAACCTCCACTCCCAAAGCCCAAAAACTGATTTTTGGTTCAAAACAAGACTTTTTTCACAAGCCTGAGTGGGATTAGAAAAATCCACATGGGCCCATCCATATGCACTCCAAGTGAAATCCAAATATGCATGGAGGGAGTCTCTCACATGGTGCACTCCATCCCAGATTTATAAGGCTCCAAAAATGGCAATTTGATGATATTTATTATTTTAGCTAGTCTTGGAAAAATGTATGCAGAGGGTAACTTGTGCATTCTTTTAATCATATGTGAATTGGATACTTCCCTCCTTGACCTTCTTGACCTTACCATAAGGTTAGTTTATTCATTCCAATCCAATAAATCCCTTCTTTTACAAAACAAAGTTCGCAGATAGAAAGGATTGTCTGATGAAATATAGGGACTTCAGGATGTAGTATCCCAGGTTCACTATCCTTCTACATAATCCAATTTCATCAAAATGTCATCAGATTGAAGTTATAAACCTCCCAAATGGCACTTCAATTATTTTTCCACCTTTAGGGGGTTTTGGAAAACTGCAGTCTGAGGAAAACTTATGCACACTGTGTGAGATCTGAGGTATAGACATGATTTAGAATGATGTCCTAGACCTTCAATAATGCTCAAAACTCATGACCAAGGATTAAAATAAAAAACTTTTAATTACATGGGAAATGCAAGAATGCTTTACAAATATGCATGTAGGGGCTCAGGGAAGCACTCAATAAGCTTTGTCTTGGGCTTTAAAAACTTCAGAATAAATTCACACAACTTCCAACCAAAAAAGATCTATGCAATCAATATGGAGACATAGCAATGTTCTAACTTCAAATATACCTTGATGTTCCAAACTATACAAATTTATTAAATGAAAATGAAAATTTCTTATTCAAGTTGTCTTAAAATAGAAACAAATCAACCTACCACAACTGCAGCTCCCGAAATCAATGAGAGATGGGAAAGATGACAACAATGCATTGGATCTCCACATTTCTATTCTCTCCAATTCTGGATAAACAACTTTCTGCATTGATTGGAGATAATGAAGCCTCGTTTTTCTGTTACTAAAAATCTCCCAACATCTATTGTCAACCGAAATTAATCATATAATAAAGCCTCATTGTTCTACCACACCAAAATATGAAATTTCTTCTACGACCAGACATGATCAGGGTATCACAGGTTGTCTGTCTGCATCAACATCGATCACAATGAGGACATGATCAGGGTATGGCATGCTGTCTGTCTGCATCAACATCAGTCACAATGAGCATGAAGCCCGATTTATATGAGATGGGAGGGAGAAATCACTATAAAAAAATCTTGTTTTTTTAAATTGTGTGAATGAAAGGTTGTAGCTACTCCATACCCCGAAATTTGGGGTGAATTAGAGTGTGAACCCTAAAATATATCAAATGGGAGGGCGAATTCGCTCCCAACAATTCCAGTATTTATGGAAATCGGGCTAATGGAGGTTGTAGCTCGAAATTTTATGGGTGAAAAATATTATTTTTTCCTTCTCTTCATAAAAATCTAGGCTAACCCTCTCAATTAATTTATTTTTTTAAATAAATTAGAGGCGAATGAAAAAATAATAAAAAAACCACTACAACACAATAAATTCTCCCCAATCAAAATTTGGAGCCCCTTAATTTCACCCATGAACGAACTTTCGCCCCTAAAATTATCTATGGTCTTTTTTGTCATGAATCTTCCCATAAGAGTGTTGAAGCCCCATTTCTAACTTCCCAAAAACAATGTTGATACTAGATCCCTATTTTTCCAAGAATTTATCCAAATATTTATCCCTATGTATTCATATAGTTATATTAAATCATTTTATATGTATTTTCTAGCATACTTCTCTTGCCAGATCCTTACCTAGAGAGCCCTCCATATTTTTTGATGCAACCAAAATTTTCCTCCGAGGGATTTGTTCATTATAGAGATATATCTAATTCCCAAGCCTCCTAGGTACTTAGGTAGGCATATAATGTACATGTTTTGAGACCAATGTTGGACAATTGGTTTGGAAAGTTGGTTGTCATTGATGTCAACCATTGGAGAGGTCCAAAGATGTTGGACAATTTATCAAAATTTGTATGATTGAGATTGATGATGAGTTAGTTGGGTACATTTGTTGTAGTCTACATGTATCCCCGAAGGTATTGTTATGGGACGCAAAGTTGATTAAGGAATATAGACATGAAGGATAGTGAAATTGCAGGTAAGACTATCATATATGTATATTACACATCGTGTCATTTCCGGTGACATGTGGAACACCACGTGATTCCTCACTATTAGGGAGATATACCCTTGTAAAGTTGGAAGCCCCGAAGAGGGAACAAGAATCCCCTAGTTGGATACAAGTCTTGAAAAAAGGGTAAAGTGGTTGAAACAAGCAAGCCCTAAAGTAAGGAGTCTATCATAAGGACACACACACAATCATAATTAAATATCTATCTTCTGTTTGTTATGGTTTAGTATTGTGATTTTTTGGCAAGTTTGTGATGGAATTTTTCTGAGGTTATCAACGGAGGTAGAATTTGAAAGTCTTGGGGTTGAAACAAGATTGAGTAACCCTAGTTTATAAGGTATCTGCGAGTTGTAGGTCAACAAGGTGTGGATGTATGCGAGTTGTAGTGGAGGAAAGCATAGATATTTGCGGGCTATAGAAGAGAAAGTCACACATATGTGAAAAGACTTGTGAACGGTTATGAAGTGATGTCGGTACCATGTTTTTGAGGACAATGTAAGAGTTACAAGTCAGCTTACGATACAACAGGTCAACTATAGGATGAGAGGTAAGTCTTAAAGGTTATGGTTATGGTATTATGGTACATTCATTGTTATGATAGTATGTGATATGGTGCATCTTGGTGATATTGAGGACCATGCTTGAGAGGCATATATTGTTGATGCATGGTACATCTTGGTGATCATATGATACATTGTTAGTGGTACATTATTGGTTGGTTGGTATATGGTTTGGTATGGTACATGGTTTATGGTTATTGGCACATACTTGAGGCACATGGTGTGTGACATGATTGGAGCATATAATGAGTGATGTTGGTATATGTTGATGTGCATGAATGATGTACATGGTTCATGTGCATGATTGGTAGATTGTATGGTACATGTATTGATGGTACATGTTGAGGTGCATGGTTGATGCAAATTTTGGTACAGGTGTTGGTGCATGGTTGATGCACTTGTTATGGTACAGGTTATGGTGTATCATTGATGATTGGCATGGTACAGGTTGATGGTTTGGTACATGGTTGAGACACATATCTTGTGATGGTATATGGTGATATTGGTGCATGCTTGGTAGAGACATTTGTTGGTGATGTTGACCATATGGTTTGAGATATTCTCTTGGTGATCTTGGAATGAGTTGCATGCAGATGAGAGTGGATATGGTTTCGTGGATGAGACAGTGATTTGTTGGACAACTTGATGTGATAGTGAAAATGACAGTGATAGTGACAGTGGAAGTAATAGTGAAACTAGGTGAGTTTTTGGTAGTATGTGAATTTCAATGAGGATAGACACAAACATCCACAAGTTTTAGTTAAGAAGGATGTATATACCCACGTGTTGTCGAGTAGACATGTCATAGATCTATGGAAACGTTTTGAGGATTGTGGGTATAGGTTGTGATAGTTTGTTGGTATAGGTTGACAGTGAATGAGTGACAGTGGTAGTGGTTGATTTAGTGACAGTGACAAGTTTTTCACATTTGGTACTTATATTTCAGGGTGGTTGGACGAGGCAAGAGAAGGGAGTTGTATCCTCCTTCCAGTTGGATCCATAGAATCAAGGAGTTGGAGCTTCCTTCGGGTTGCATCTTGGGAACTAGGTGGTTGTAGAAACCTTTTGGTTGGATCCAGATAACCTAGGGGGTTGTAGCCTCCTTCTAGTTGGAGCCAGATAATTCAAGGATTTGTAGCTTCCTTTAGGTTGGAGCTTGAGAATAGGGGGTTGTAGCCTCCTTCTAGTTGTAGCTAGAGAATTTGGAAGTTGGTTCTTCCTATGAATGAATTCTTGATATATATAAGAAAGAATTCCATGGTTTTCTCCCATTTGGGTTTCCACATAAATACTATTGTACTATGTTCTTGATGTGATTTTGATGTGATGTTGCTTATGTTTACATGCTTATGATATATATATTGGATGTAATCATAGATGATACATTGATGATAAATTGTTGAACATTGTTGATAAAGTGAAAGAATATATATTGTGGTTAAAAGTGGTATAAAGTTCTCATACTGATTCACACCCCCCCCCTCTCAGTATTCCAACAACCATTGGTGCCCATTTTTATTTCGATTTTATCCTCCCCATAAAGGTTATCACCACATCCCTTTGATAGGATTCATAATATTCTTAGCTTCCACTAGCACCAAGAATAGGTAAATGGGTAAGTATTGAAAGAGATATTTCATGAGGGTGACCCTGCTTGTGAAGGAAATGTATCTAAATGTCCAACTGCTAAGGCATTGCTCCATTTTTTGTATAAGGTCCTCCCATGATGAGTTTCATATGATTGATTCTAGGAGGGGGAGACCTAGGATTTTGGATGGAAATATGCCATTATAAAATCCCATAAATAAACATGTATTGTCTTGTACGGAAATCTTTACGTAGAAGAAAAACATTTGGGGCTTGGAATCATTGATGAGTCCTCCCAAAGAATGAAGGGATGTGTCTATATTTTTTTGAATGTTTCAAAATATTTAGAAGTTGAGTTTCCTAATCAAAGTCATCATGATCTAAAAATGAATAAGACTTGTATTCTTGAAAATATTTGCAAGATTTAATTCATGTGTTAAAATGCAAATGGATCAATTTTGAAACACAACTTTTATATAAATTACTCATTCAAGATGCATATAAACAACAACAATAAACAGTGAATAGAAAACACATAACATAGCAAATGATAAAGGAGTTCACCCCTCTCTTGGGCTACATCTCCTGGTCCAGCTTCCAATGGATCTTTTGTATTATTTGTTGAAAGTTCTCAAATATTTGCTTTACAATGCTCAAAATGCCAAATAGATGGCTCCAATGGCTTCAGAATGTTCAAAAACCCCTAGCTGGGCTTTTTCGGCACCTCGTTTGGCCAAAAATTGAAGAAGATAGGCTTCCTAGAAGTTCCCCTTCAAACTTGTTGTCTATGGATCGCCAAAATGCACCCTTGCCTCCTCAACCTAGCCCCCACACGCATAAATGTGGAAAAACCCAGCACTAGGTGCAACCGCACAATCGGTACAAACTGTAGGATGGTTACACGCTAGCCCTTAACCGCCAAGGCCCGTGGGCACATGGGCCACCGCATGACCTTGTGCTAGTACAAAAAGGCCTGAGACCCAAAGCAAATAGTTATGCACCAAGTGTCAGTGAATGGTTTGTTAACCATTTAAACTCCCGCGTGTTTGTATAGAGGTCGAGTCATATGCAATAACAATATAACTACGGCTTAACCATTTGAAATGTGAATTCGCACGCATTTAATCCACCAGTCATATGTATTACCAATATAATCGCGGGCTGGGGCTAAGCCCCATCTTGAATATTTTTTAAACCATGTATATAATAAGCAACATGTTATGGCACGTTGGTTGGTGGACTTTGAAAAGACTTTGCATGCAGGTGGAGGTCGCAGAGTCGAGTCCGGTGGACTCCATATAAATTTTATACAACCAACCAATAACAGGGTGCCACGTGGCAGCCCATGTCTGGGCCAGGTGGCACCAAACCATTCACCATGATAATGCCATGTGTCATCATCCCATTTGCTGCAAACAAGCCACATCATATGCCAACTGTCCACACAATTGCCTACCACGTGTCGTATGACCTTGCCATGTGTCATACGGTCTGCCACGTCAGCATCCGTATGGACTGTACAGACTGTACAGTCAACACATTTTTTTTCCTTGTTGGTCATTTTGAACAGAACATGATATCTCTCTCATCCGACGTCCGTTTGAACCCAAACAAGTTGCGTTGGGTTTGTGACGACAAGGCCTACGCTCCTATTTTATTTGAAGTGATTCCTAGAACTTTGAATTTTGAGCAAAATTTGATCCCCTGGATCACACCTCCCCATTGGAAAGATTTTGGACCTCCAAAAGACTATTTTCAGTCTATCTGAAGATGAGGGTATAGCTCCCTCACCTTTCCAACCTCAATCCACTTAGCTTTGCTTGGATTTGGGCCTTTAAGACCAACTCAAAGATATTCCACATCTCCTCATTTTGAATTTCTCATTCTCCAGTCAAGGATTGTATCTTCATGTAGTTATGTAAGATATTTTGTGGAAAAATCATCTATAGAAGGAATCCGAACATGCTCTCCTTGATCATCAATCGAAGGAGGCTCATACAATTTCAAATTCTCAACATTAACAACTGCATACATTTTCATATAAGGAGGAAAATCTAAATGGAAGGCATTGTTACCAATCTTGTCAATAATCTTGAAAGGACCATATCGAATTGGTTTCAATTTTTTACCTTCTCCTTTAAGCCTCTCCTTA
>JZKD02S1721135.1:164714-189344 GCA_000966675.3 Picea glauca
ACCAACTTGATCTAAAAATGAAGAAGACTTGTATTCTTGAAAATATTTGCAAGATTTAATTCATGTGTTAAAATGAAAATGGATCAATTTTTCAACACAACTTTTATAGAAATTAATCATTCAAGATGCATATAAACAACAACAATAAACAATGAACAAAAAACACATAACACAGCAAATGATAAAGGAGTTCACCCCTCTCTTGGGCTACATCTCCTGGTCCAGCTTCCAATGGATATTTTGTATTATTTGCTCAAAGGTCTCAAATATGTTCTTTACAATGCTCGAAATACCAAATAGATGGCTCCAATGGCTTCAGAACGTCCAAAAACCCCTAGCTGGGGCTTTTTCGGCACTTCGTTTGGCCAAAAATTGAAGAAGATAGGCTTCCTAGAAGTTCCCCTTCAAACTTGTTGTCTCTGGATCACCAAAATGCACCCTTGCCTCCTCAACCTAGCCCCCACATGCATAAATGTGGAAAAACCCAGCATCGGGCACAACTGCACAACCGATACAAACTATAGGACGGTTACACACTAGCCCTTAACCACCAAGGACCATGGGCACATGGGCCACCACATGACCTCGCGCTAATACAAAAAGGGTCGAGACCCAAAGCAAATAGCTATGCGCCAAGTGTCGGTGAATGGGGTGTTAACCGTTTAAAATCCCGCGCATTTGTATAGAGGTCGAGTCATATGCAATAACAATATAACCATGGATTAACCATTTGAAATTTGAATTCGCACGCATTTAATCCACCGGTCATATGTATTACCAATATAACTATGGGCTGGGGCTAAGCCCCAGCCCAACCCCCCACCGAAATGAACACAATTCAAACTTAAATATTTTTTAAACCATATATATAATAAGCAACATGTTATGGTGCATTGGTTGGTGGACTTTGCAAAGACTTTGCATGCGGGTGGAGGTCATGGGGTCGAGTCCAGTGGACTCCATATAAATTTTATACAACCAACCAATAACAGGGTGCCACGTGGCAGCCCATGTCTGGGCCACGTAGCACCAAACTATTCACCATGATAATGCCACGTGTCGTCATCCCATTCACTGCAAACAAGCCACGTCATATGCCAACTATCCACACGGCTACCTGCCATGTGTTGTATGGCCCTGCCACATGTCGTATGGTCTGCCACATCAGCATCCGTACGAACTTTACAGTTAGCACATTTTTTTTGCCTGTTGGTCATTTTGAACAGAACACAATACCTCTTTCATCCGATGTCTGTTTGAACCCAAACGAGTTGTGTTGGGTTTGTGATGACGAGGCCTATGCTCCTGTTCGATTTGAAGTGATTCTGAGCACTTTGAATTTTGAGCAAAATTTGATCCCCTAGATCACATCATCAAATGATTACAAATGTGAGAGGGTGTCCCCTTCCTTGAATAATGTTATAGTGTTATTGGATTTGTTGTGGATTTCTTCTTTTAGGTACCTTCCTAAGACTTCTTCTATGATAAGGAAAAGGAAGGGGGATAGAGGATCCCCTTGACTAATTCTCCTAGATGAGATAAAGGGGGTTGAGAGAAATTCATTAAATAGGACTAAGAAAGAAGAATTCAAAAATACAATTAGTATCCATGAGATCCATTTCAATAAGAAGCCAAAAGTCAATGACATGATTTCTATGAATTTCCAATTCATTATTTCAAAGCATTTTGACATGTCCAAGTTTGATGAGCATAGCTAATTTTATGTTCCTTTTGAGGGTTGCCTCATGTACTACTATGAATTCATCAAGGATTTTATTGCCATCAATATAGATACCTTGTTTTTGGATATGATCTATTGCATGATTGTTTTAAGTTGAGTAGCTTTGACTTTGGTGATCAATTTTGAAGATGAGATTGCATAGGGTGATGTGGTAGAATTTTTCTACAGAGTTTAGTTCCTTCCATTTAGGAATGAGAGTAATAAATGTGGCATCAAAATCCTTGAGTCCTTATCTACCTCCTTCTAGCAGGCCTAAAAAACTACATTGTGAAACCATAATACCTAGGGGCATTTCCCACTACCAAAATTCTTACGACCTTTATGATATTCTCATATGCAATTGCCTACATGAGGATGGATTTTTTTTTCTTCCATGACTAACTTTGGAATATTGGTGAGGATTTCCTTCATGGAACTTTCTCAATCTAAGAAGGTTTTTTCTAGAATATTTTGAAAGTATGTATTGATTTCCTTTGCAATCTCCTCACATCTTTCCAACTTGTAATTGTGAATGTTTTGTAGAAAGTGGTTTCTTCTATGATTCCTTTTATATAGTGTGGTTTGGTGAAAAAATATCACGTTTTTTTCCCCTTCCCTGAGCCATCAAACTCCAGAATTGTGTTTCCATTTGCATTCCTCATGTTGATTACATGTTTTTAATTTCTTTTTGGTCATGAATTCATGTTTCCTAAGTTCCTATGTCATCCATATGCTCATTATTTATTATTGGATTCCTACCATCTACTATTCTAGCCTCCATCTATTCTTGAGATGTTTCCAAACTCTTATTTTCTCCATTGCTTGAGCCTATCCTTGATGTGTTTGATTCATTTTTGTAATAACCCAAGTGGTAACTATGTAAATGAAGGAATAATTTTTCATATAGGTTGGTGAGCCAAGATAGTTTTTGGGCCAAAATTCTTTGTGTGTGTGAAAGTTAGGCTAGGGTGTCTATGTCATATTAGGCCAGTGATCATGTATGATGTGGTTAGTGAGATGAGCTTTGTATTTTATAATCACACTATCATATTAATAAAAATATCTCATTGTTGCATACCTGAGAAAGACAAGTATGGGGGGATAGGACTCCGTGAGAGGGAAAGGGGGATAATGGATCTTGTGAAGGGATTAAGATAGGGGGAATAAGGCAAGGAATATAATAAAATATTCCTAAAAGTCCAAGACTAAGTTTATGTTATGTATATCCTAAGTTCCTAAGTGAGGGAACTAATTACTAAGTGGGATCAAGGGGTTTCCTTATACAAGTGTCATGAAAATAGAATTCATAAATAATGTTGAGTTTTAGAGGAAAGGGGCGATCTTTTCCTTGATTTTTTTTCTATTGTTCGGGAGAGGGGATATTGTTGACCTTTGGAAAGTTCAAGATAGAGAGAATAATTGTGAACTAGAACTAGAGGAGCGAACTGATACCTATGAGCATAGTGAACCCGATAATACTAGGTGGATTAAGTAGTAAATTATCCTTCGGTTGCCTTAGAAAAGGATGAAACTAGAGCAGGGAATTGTTGGGAATAGTTTTCCCTGTGCATTTTCCTAGTGGGTTCCTGTAAGCTCCTTGAGAGAATCCTTGTTTTCTTAGTGCCACATAGCTCAGAGAGTTACTGGTCAGCCTATTATTGAAGCCTTGAAAGGGAATTGGGACAACCCAAAGGACTATGATGATAGAGAAGGGGGTATATTTCCTTAGGTGGGATAAGCTGAGGGGAATGAGAGGCTATCAGGTGGAACTATTGATAGAGTTGGTGCCATTGGCCTTTTCTTGAGATATGTGTTATTAGACCTTAGTTGGCTTGTGTTAGTGCCTTTTCCCTTGTATATTCATAGCCCTAGCTTGAGGGTGAATTGTTGTTTATAGCTAGAATGACAATGTCTATGGATGGGAGGAATGAATGAGGTCTGTAGTTAGTTGGTGATCCTATAAAAGACAAGTGCCATGATTATTATGTTTTCATTGTTGTGCTTAAATCTATGTGAAATGTGTTTATTTTCCTGTTGCATTAATTATCTATTGGATGCACATATCTTTGATGAATTTCCTAAGTGAATGGTTATGCATGTAAATAAATATGCATGGTTTCATGATAGTATTTAGCTAGCATGACTGTAGCATATGTAGAGCATACATGCTATACAAATTTTTTAGAAATCTCTATTGAGTAGGTTAAGATAGTTGTTAGAGTGGTAGCTTGTGTGGTGTGGCCTAGGAGGGGACCTAGGTACAATACATTTTGGTATCTAATATTGGGTTACAACACTTGGGATATATGGGCCGAGAACCAGGATGAAGTCGAAGAATTTACGAAGTAGTTTTGACGAAATTGGGTGTAGTCGGAAATAAATCCCCAATTTCTATATTTAGTGAGGAAATCAACAAAGTTATGTTGAATTTATGGTGAAGGAGTCTAATTGAATACATATATCCTAAATTGGTGATGAGAAGCTAAGTTATAGAACTTCCATGGTGGACGAGGAAAATAAATTTGAATTTTAAAAATTTTTGGAAATTTTAAAATTTGAAATCCTAGAAAATTTGGGGATTTTCGATATCGATGATGTTAGGGATTACGTGGGAGTGATGATTGGAAGTCGGATGACATGTAGCATTTGATGGGATGCATGAGTTTCTAGTGAATGGACCTTTTCAAAAATCTAGATCCTGGATGCATGGAACCTTATAGAAGAACCGTGATATCTGAATGATCGGGAATCCATAAATTTCAAATAAAGTGGAATTATTCAAAAGTTCGGATCCTATATATGGAACCAATGGTGGAACCTCCATAAAAAAAAATGGATATACAAAATTTCCATAAAGAGAAATTTTACAAAAGTTCAGATTCTAGATGTGGGACCCAATATAGGACAACGAGATGATGTGGAACCTAGTGAATGGAACCTGTACATCCAAAAAAATGGAAATACGAAAGAAGTCATAAGTGGATTTTTCCCAAAAATGTCAGATGTCACATCACTAGGATATGATAGAAGTTCCATGTTATCATATTGAGTGGGATTCCATCTCAGAGAACACATCAACATATGGTGTCAGAAGTTCCACATCAGTTTATTGAGTTAACATGCCATGTTGATATGCCATGTCATAGGTCATGTCAACATAGATTCATTAGTACAACCATGGTGGTAGACCCAGGGGGAGAGACCAGATGGTGGAACTAGGAGAGGGAAACAGTGCCATCCAATTTTTTTTCAAAAAAGGGATTTCTATAGAAAATCCAGATGGTGAATGTCATATGGTGGAATGGTGTGGTGGAACTTGGACCATCTGAAAATACAAAAATCTAGTATTTCATTTAAATGGATTCATTTTAAATAACGGATGCTAGATGTGGAAGAAAGACTTAACGAAATATTGTTGGTTAGTGATGTCATGGTGATGTGGGGATGATGTGGATACCACATAGAGGTTGTGTGGAAAGATTCAAGCTCATCAACAAGACCATGGTGCTAGGTCATGGGATGAATCTCAGATGTTGGAATTGGGCAAGTGGAACTTGGACCATCTCAACGTTCGAAAATCTAGAGATTCTCAAAAATGGGTTCTATGTTAAAATATGGATTATGAATTCCATGTTACCATGCACATATTCCATGTCAACATTCATGTCATATTCCATGTCAGCATATAAGTCATTAGTAGGACCATGTTGGAAATTCAAGGGATGAAGGCTAGATGGAAAAACTGAGAGGTGGAACATAGACCATCCGAAAATCCAGAAATCAGGGATTTCTAAAAAAGGGACTTATTCAAAATGTCCAGATTCTAGATGGTGGATATCAGGGAGGATCAAGAAGTTTGGATCTTAGATATGATAGGAATCTATTGACGGGAAAATTTGGCAGACCATCAACTGGAAGAATAGGTCTAGTCCAAGGTTGTCTAAATAACCCAAGTTGTTTGGTATAACCTATTCTGACAGGTTTAATGGCTCTGTTAGCCAACTAGGGTCCTAAAACAAAGAGAAGAAATAAACTAACTAATGTTGAAACTATAATAATATATAAACTTTAATCTAATTATTTACAAATACATTCAATAGAAAGACAAATATCAACATGCAATTAAGTACATAGTAATTAAAGATTGTAAGTTTTGAGTAGATGCCTTGCAAAATCAATGTTTGGTAATTGTTTGCAAAAGTAGATAAAGAAAGCACATTTTATATATTTTTTGTTTTCTAATAATAAATCTAAGAAATTAAATAAAATATGTTATGAAACAACGATAGAATGATGGCCAAAGCCAATCTAAAACTGTCATGTTTCGCTAATAGCTAAAATAACAGAAATTAAATGGACATAAAGCTAACCCGAGATTAGTTTTAAACCGTGTCTATGACTCTGTGCGATCCAAAACTCTAGTTGTCTCGCCTGTAGGAAAAATTGGTAACATGATTGTATTGATGCCTCCCGAATAAACTCCAGGTGTTTATTGATAGCTAGGATATGAGGACAAAGTAGTAAACATGTATGTACAATGATCTTATAATTATGAATGATTACAGTAACATAAATCATAATGTAAATCATTCATTTTATCAATAAACTAAACATCACCAGTAAATCATGATATTGAAATCGATATAACGATCGCAGTAGTAACTTGTGAAACAACAAATTATAAACAACATTTAAAACATTGAATAAAATGGAACATCATATGTCATTGAGACTAAAGTTGTACAACACATTAATATTCCAAAATAAACGAGACAAAACATAAATGAGACAGCTTCACATTGGTCTAAGCTGAAATGCTAAAAGTTGGTCCATTAAGTTATGAAGATCATTTGTCCATAATCTATTCTAGGCCAAGATGTCAATTACTTACAAAATGAACAGTATTTAAAGAGATTTGAAATCACATCCTCCTATCTCACAGGATAGGATAGGATTTCATAAAATCAAAATATTACAAAAATAGTGGGCTAACAGCCAATCATAACAGAGTTGATTTTACTCAAAACTTGATAAAAGATTTTGCAAAAAAAATAGAAAAGGAACCACTAATCATTCAAATGCATGATCAAATATGTTTCCCCTAGATAATTAGCAACATGATCTACTATTTCCTGAAAAACGAAACAAGAATAAGATAGAAAATTACCCATAACTAATTTCTATTTTTTTTTTATTTAAAAGAGACTTGGCTACAGAATCGAAAGATTTTGTAGGCAATCTTATCTTAGCAAACAAAATCAAATTCCAAATTGATTCAATTTAAAATAGATAATAGGAATATAATACGAGGAATTTTTTTTTACCATTTTAAAAATTGACTAAAGATGGATTGGGTAGTTCGGAATTAATTATCGCCTTGACATTGGTTGTGTTTTTTATCACTATGTTCCTTGACCTCTTAATGTGTTTAGCCTTATTCTCTGTGTGCATTTTGAGGTTGATATTTTATTGTCTTAATGATTCATTCTGAGTGACAAGCGTTTTGATTCGGGCCTGAAGAAGGGGGATATCGGTGTAATATCGCTCAATCCAATGGAAACAAACATCACACTGTACATGAGGAATGTAAAGTCTATGGAGTGCATGTTCAAACATGGTTGTATCCACCTTATCTATTATTTTCTTCTGATCATGCCTGATACCAGAGAACCCCTCCTTACCCTTAAGGCATAGAGGCAAATTTGTCACAAAGTCATAGGGTTCAGTAGCAACAATGCATTTCTTCCTGTAACCCTGCAATTATGGGTCTTCAAGAATGAGGAACTCTTATCTCAGGGTCCAAACACTCGTCGATATCGATCAGACCGATCAATATCAAACGAGTGTTGGATCGATTCCTAAGCTTTCTCAAAATTTGGTGACCTACCCTTTTGTTTTTGAACCCTAAGTCTGTGCATTCCTTTGTTATTCCTTCATGAGGTTTTTCAACATTTGGGTTAATAATAACAATCAGGGTAACTTCAATTTCATGAAAAAAAGGATTAATAACCTTAAACTTAACATTCCCTTACTCAGAAAATCCTGTAGTTGAAGACTTACTCGGCATCTCAGCGTCTAGAGGGTTTCTTTTGGTAGAGTCTGGCGTATCAATTGAAAAATCCGTCTGGTTTTTAATCAGTGTCTCATATAATCTAGGGTTTATTGTAGTAAGAGCCTGGGAAAAACTGTTCCTAATAAGGAAATTTTCCCAACAGTCGCCCACAATGGAAAACTGATGCATCAACAAAATCTTAACCAAACCATCATGGAACAGGATTGAATCAACACTTTGTCATTTATATCTCTTATACATCTTATATAGACTTCTCAACAAATAAAATGGCATGTCTAATTCAAATCCAATGAAATGCATAAGTAAGCGAATATGGTAGAGGAAGAATAATTCGTATTGACCCTCATAGGTCACGAATTGTTTGAGGATCATCAACAGGCTATGCCACCTAGGTTTAACCAAGGAGATGGGAATACCTTTTTCACAACAGTTGATCTTTCGGGACTTCACAAACAGGCTCCATGGAACTACTTCAATTCATGAGTTTTTGAACCATTTATTTCCTATTGATGGAAGCCCTATTGCTTCACTTACAAACCCCTCAGTTAACTCCAACTGTGTATCCCCAATTTTCTCTCTGCAACCATTGAAGGTCTGTGCAAAAGCCTTCACCACCTGAAATTTATAGCCTTAAAATATTTTAAGGAAAGCATCACAGCCTTGTATTTTTAAGTCCTCGATTGCCTCGTCATGAGAGAGTAATGCCTGGTAGCCATTTGGCTCCAAGAGAATGACAAGAGCCATGACAAATGTGAATAGAATGTAATAGGGACAACTCAAAATAGTTTTAGGTTTGAATAGTAGGAGTGATAGGAACAAATCTGAATGGATAGTGGGGAAAAGACCATAACAAAGCCTGTGTGTTATCATATCAAAGGTAGTGGGAGAAAACACCAAGGGTTTGATTGTAGATGTTTTACAATTCCATGTAATGAGAACCAGACATACAGAGTACCAAAACCCTGTGAATGCAATGAATGGCCCATTAATACATTGTGCCAACAAGGTGAGGTAAGGGCACGAGTACATTAGGTGTGCATTGATTTTCATGAATACTAACACGACTATTGAATTGGCAAGGGATTTAAAATATATCAAAAAAAAATCTTCATAAATTGAATACAAATCATCGAACCATATAATAACTATATAAAAAACCCAAAAAATCGAAAAACATGTCACTCAAACATTGGATTTAGATTTAAAATAAGCATGATGACCTTTAAAGGAATGCATTCTAAGGCATACAAATTATAACACTAGGCTAGGTTTTTATGTTTGATTCATGCTTACAGTCATGAATCAAACATAAAACAAAACAAAAGCACAGACAATAAGAGATTAATCAAAATATTTCTTAACCCGATAATTATCTCAAAATTTTCGAAAACTTTTACGTAATTGAGGGGAAGGCAGTCACAAAAAATGCAATTTCTTGTTCAAATATCAAAATCATGTGGGGATGCCAACAATGGCGACTTACTGGGTGAAACAATTCTCTCTGCATCACCAGAAAATTCATGTTAGGAAAGATCAAAATATTAAAAAATTAAAGAACAGTCGATAGCAAGTCAAGCATTCCGATCAAACTCAGAAAATCACACAGTCTAGTGTCATATGTGTTTCTGTCCAAATGCAATATGGTTACAAGTTTTAATTACAAGTGAGACGACGTTTAAGAAACTTACTCCAATATTGTTGACAGGGTTGTTTCTTCCAATAGGTGTCCATAGCCTTGGCAGGGATGTCATTTAACCCACTCTAACACCTCTACCCTATCCAAGAATTATCCATTCAATATGAAGGAAATATTTATGATCAATACCAAAAAGTCATACCTGATAATTTTCTTGAACCCGACATTGCTTCACTACCAGCAGGCCTATTCAGTACCCCAAAGAATTTGCATTGGCATCATGCATGCATTTACCCGCTGCCAGCAGACCTGTTCAGTATCTTGACGGGTTTACAAACACTTCCCACACTTTGCAATGATTTCAACTCTCTAGAATTTATTTACAATTTGAAATGAACTTTATGATATTCAAGAGAGCGGGGTGATGCTAAAATTTTCAAATTTCAAAAAACTTGATGTTTTCCAATTTAATTTCTCATTTGATGAGCTTCATCATTATATGAACTCTTAGTTTTTTGTTAATAACAAACTTTCGAGGACAGGAAGGCATACTTGAGTTCTTTTCTTTAAAAATGGGGACATCATCAAGATTTTTTTAATAATGATCGTATCTTCTTGTGATTGTAAAGAGAAACCAGGAACACTATTTTGAACAAAAAGTTTCTTCTGCTAGTCTGATTTTTAGAAATTTACAGTACTGGTGCTTTGAAATGACCTCGGTTGTTTCTTTAGGATAAGATTTATGATTTTCCTTTCACGAAAAAAATGGTGACTCAGACATAAATGTATTCAAAAACAAATGAAAACAAGCAGAATGAAAAGAACCAAAATAAAAAAACAGAAAAGAGAATTAAAACAAAAAAATATGTACAGAGAGATGCATCTGGAGTCATTAGGAGAAATAATTTTTGAGAGCTTGGCCATTCACTAGGAAAGTGTCTGGCTGTCCCTCCAAATTGTGCAGACGAAAAGAGCTAGGACCTAGTTATTCATAAATTACAAACGGTCCCAACCACATATTATGGAACTTGGTGTGTTCCCCCTTTCCCTCGTGCAGTTTATCCCATTTGAGAAACAAATCTCCTACATCAAAGTTCCTATCTGAAGAAGAGTTTGAATCAATCCATCTTTTTACAATCTGTTGGTGCTAATCCAGTTTCTGCTTTTCTTGCGCTCTTACTTCCTCCAGTTTTAATAAGGCATTAATTCAACTTTCCAGAGGAGGGAAATCCTCTTCTTGGACTTTCTACGATAATTGCAGAGATGGAAGTAAAACATGTGGAGGGAGGATTGCTTCTCTCCCGTAGACGAGAAATAAAGGGGAATTACCAACAGAAATTTTTGGTGTCACCCTATCAGCCCAAAGTGCATTATATAGTGTGGTGTGCCAGTTCTTATCATTTTTCGAAACTGTCCTCTTAATGATCTTGATTAAATTTTTATTTTTCGATTCTGCTAGACCATTTTGTTTGAGGGTAGTAGCTGGAAAAATATTTCAATTTAATCCCTGTTTCTAAGGCAAATACATTCATATCAAGGGATGAGAAATAATATGCATTATCAAAGACCAAATATTTGGGAATTTTGAATCAAGTAATGATATGTGAATTAAGAAAAGATACTACCTGATTCGTTCTTACCACTTTCAAAGGTGCAGCTTCAGACCATCTGGTAAAATAATTCATTGTTGTAATAATATACTTATGTTGTTGTGAGGAAGAAGGATTAATCGGTCCTATGATGTCAAGACCCCATTGTTGAAAAGGTTAATCTACAGTGACAGGTTGCAAAGGAAATGTCGCCTTCTTAACCCATCCTACAGCCTTTTGGCAAATTATACATTTACGACACAATGTGTGGGCATCTTTAAACAAAGTGGGACAATAGTACCCCGATATTAACACTTTGTGAGAAGTGGTGTCTCCACCGAAGTGTCCACTAGCTTCACCTGCATGAAGTTCAGATAGTACTTTTTCTTATTCGTCCTTTTCTAAACAATGCATAAGAACATCATCAAAATTCTTTCGAAATAAAACGTCATTTATTAACTAGAAAGATGCATATTTTAACCTCAATGCTCTTCTATTTTTAGGATCAAGGTGGTGAGGAGCATATCCATGTGTAAAATAAAATTTAATGTTCTCATACCATGAATTGGAAACAACTTGGGCACAACTAATTTTATTTTTGTTATGTTGATTTACAGTTAAGGTGTTAATTTGACTTTCATGTTCTTTAACTAAATCAGTAACTAGTTTACATAGGCCTTGACCTCTAACAATTTGTGCATGGGTTATTTCGAGTTCATACTCTTGTAAGGACGTCATCCAATTTTCCCTTTCCTCGCCCAACTCTTTTTGTACTAGCAGGTTTCTTATGGTTGGGTAAGGAACAATAACCTTGGTTCTGGAATTTTCAGCAGGTATGACCAGAAGTGTTTCATTTCTTTAAAAACAACGTATGCTTGTTGATATACTGCTGGATAATTAAGATTTTCTCCTTTGAAAGCTAAGCTCATGAAGGCAATGGGTATCTCATTACTTTCAACATTTTTATGTGTTAACATAGTCGCATAAGATCGGTTAGAAGCAAAGGTGTAAAGAGTGAAATCCTGAGAGAAATCGAGACTCATCAAGGAAGGATCTTCTACTATTTCTTTTCTAATGGATTCAAAAGCTTTACTTTCTTGTGGTCCCAAATGATATAGAATATCCTTTTTAATTAAGTTTTGTAATGGTCTTACCATTTCTAAAAAACTTAGGACAAATGTTCTGACAAAATTAATCTTGCCTAAAAATGATTGCATGGATTTTTTGGAAGAAGGAGGGGAGAGTTTAGCGATTGCTTGGGTTCTTTTAGGGTCAATGATCATTCCATATTTTGATACTATAAACCCCAACAATTTACCTTTCTCTACTACAAAGACCAATTTCTTAGGGTTGAGAGATATACTGAACCTACAACATCGTTCTAGTATGACCCTAAGGTGGGACAAGTGATCTTTCTTGTCTTTAGAGAAGACGGTAACGTCATCAAGATAGACCACAATTGATTTATTTCTGAGACCACGGAAAGAAATGTCCATTGCTCTTTGAAAAGTGGCCACGAAATTTTTAATCCCAAAAGGCATCTTCTTGTATGCATAAGTGCCCCATGGGGTACGAAAGGTGGTTTTAAGCTGGCCTGAGGGAGACATGAAGACCTGGTTATATCCCGAAAAACCATATAACAGAGAAAGTCTTTCAGAACCAGACACCTGCTGAAGAATTTGTTCCATTGGAGGAATAGGATATCTTTATCAGACACTCGGTTCAAGTTTCGAAAGTCGACACATCGTCGAATTTCACCACTCTTATTCCTTACAGGAACTAGATTAGACACCCATTGTGTGTGTCTTACCAGGAAAATTATCTTTGCATTTAGTAATTTATTCAGTTCTTTTTTAACAATGGGTTCCAATTTAGGGTCAATCTTTATTAATTTCTGCTGAAAAGGCTGGGTTTGGGGTTTCATGGGGATGATATGTTGTATGATATTAGGATCAAATGTTTTCAAATCATCATACATCCAGGAAAAAATGTCTTTAAATTATTTAAATAATTTTATAAAAGCATATCGTTCTTGCTCAGAGCATCATGTTCCCAAATTGATATCTTGAGGATTTTCTTTTGTCCCTAAATTTACCGTCTTATAAATCATAGAAGAACTGTTTGTTTTGTAATTAACTGACCCTCTAAACTTATCATGCAAGTCATAAAACTTCTCTAGTCTTACAATAGATATGGGGATAGAATTTACCAGATCAGATGTCGATTAAGAAGATCTAGGATATTATATTACAGTGAAATTGTGGAGGTTTTCATCATGAGTGCCTTCATCAATGACTGCACCTTGGAAGGTGTCCTCCATATGCAAGAATTTGATGATCTGTTGGTCATCGTCGAACACTATCCAATTGGTGATGTTATTCGGGATCGATGGCCTTAAAAGCAATTCAATCAAAAATTCATTAGGAGAAAGACCTTCTGCGAGCAATAGTTTAGAAGCGACATTAGCCAATAAATCAACCTCTGAATTATTCAGTCTAGGAATGAAATTTATGTTACATGTTGAAAATGTTTGCATTAAACTCCATACCTCAATTTGATAAATTTTCATATGTCGTGATAAGCAATGTATGGAGTTTCTTACCTGCCTAACCACAATTTCTAAATCATCGAATACCATTAAATTTCGTATGTCCATATCCAGATATTTCCTAAGACCTTGTAGAAGTGCTTTGTATTCAGCGGTGTTATTAGTGCACTCGAACTCTAATTGAAAGAAAATTAAAGTCTTATTACCTGTGGGATCGATGAGAACACATCCTGCACCGGTTCCTTCTTTGGATTTGGATCCATCAAAGTACAATGACCATATTTGAGCTTCGTCGTCAGTGTCTGACATGCTTGGACAAGATGATTTCTGAGTGTAGGTCATAATTTCTGATTGTTGCCTTGGATCAGTGATAGAAGAGATTTTGGTCATGAAGTTACCAAATAAGGTATTCATTCTCTGCATTTCAAATTAATTAGCAGATGCGATGAAAGATTCGTTTGCATCATTTAAATCTGTCATGGTGTGTTTAAGATAGCGTTCTATGTTTATCCTGATTCTATTTGGCTATCCTTTTTCTGGCAGCCACAAATGAGACCAATCTATGGAAAAGTAACCATGCAGCTATTCGGACCAGTCCCTGCTTAAAAAAAAACCATAGACTTCAGGGATGTCAACAACAATAATGTCAATAATTTGGTGAACCTTAGGATTGGAAGATAATATAACCAAGACATTTTTAAGCTCACCGATTACCTTAACGTTCATTCGATCACACTGAATGATTTTGATATCAGAAGGTTGGAATTCTACATTAATTTTTTGACAAACAGATAGAGGCATTAAGTTTGAAGATGCATCGGAATCGACCATATAATTATGTACATTCCTATTAAAAATTTAAAAGGTTAACAAGAAAGGAGGGACATTTTTCTGAGTGTTAGCAACATAATTCTGTTGATTTTTTGTTGTTGTCCCTAAAACAGTTTTATCTACATTTGATACATTTTTTTCCAGCTAAATCCCTTTTATCTGGAGGTTCATATGTCATTTTATTTGGGATCCTTTTGTCTATTTTTGAACTAATTTCTGTAGTTTTCTTGTTGCTAGGATTGTTATTTTTACTGTTTCCAATGATGCTTTGAAGCATTTTCTGGAAAATAAGGGGAAATTTCAGCAACTCAAAAACAAAAATATTAGCCCTCATTTTTTTTAGATCTTCAATTAAATCGTATTCTAAAACAGGGGCCGCCAAACTTTGTTTAATTTCATGTTGCTTCGACTATTTTGGAAACACATTATTACTCACTTCAGAAGAAGGTTTGTTCTGTGTTTTTCTTCTTGTGTTGCAGGGGTGAACCGTTTCAAAATTTGCTTGGAAGATACTGTCCGAGAAGTGACCAAAGATGTTGGGAGATGATTCATCCTCTTCAGGTGCTTCTTCTTCAACTATATCTTCATAAATTTCAGAAGGGACAGAAGTAGAATTATCATGTGCTTCTAATATAGTTTGCAAAGCGTACTGCAAGCTTTTGAAATTAAGACCGTCGGTGGTTGGGTTAGGTTAGTTGGGAGGAAACAATTTTATGAAAGGGGGTTTAAAATTTTCTTTGCTTGTGGATGCCTCCTCAAATGATATTTTTGAATCCACGACTTGATTGGACAGTTTTTGGAAGGATTTTTGCAAGCTTTCTAACTCTAAATTTTCTTGCTGATTTTTAAATTGAGGCGATTTAGTAAGGACTTCTACTTTTTTCTTAGATGAAGATGGCTAGGCTTCACTGCTAAGATTGTCTCTTAATATTAATGTATCCTTTTCAATATGACTTGCCTCCTTAAAGGCTCCTAACAGAGTGTTCTTTTTATACCTTTTGAACCATATGGCGATATGGTTGTGCAAAGATTCAGCATAATATGTGACATTTAGACTTTTTGTAGGCATTGAGTCTGTAGGAATTTTATTCTTTAAAGTAAGAAATCTTTGTTTAAAATATTTTAATTTTTCCTTAGGATTCATTTTTAGAATGGAGAGCTCCATAACCAAGACTTCAAGAGATTTATCATTTCCAAACTTATCTAAGAAACAGGTTTCAAACTTGTCCCAAGAGACGATGGTCTAGTGCTATTGGGCGAAATACCATGTGGAGGCATTCCACTCAAAAGTATAAGGAAAGAGTCTCCATAATACATCTTCATGCTCTACATTTCAGAGTCTAATGGCCAAAATATTTTTTTTTATGTGATCTTCAACATATTGTTTAGAATCTGGATGAAATTTAGGTAACCAACTCTCTGGGTGTTTCGGCAATGGATGTTGCGGTCCAGGTACAACCATAGAATCTTGATCGAGCCAAGGTCTGGCAAGATTTTTTTGGTTTTCCATGGGTGTCAATGGTGTCGAAGGCTGAGATGATTCAGATGAGGAACTGCCTTTGTCATATGACTCTCCTCCTGAAGAGGATGGAGATGAACCAGGTGGGGAAGATGGGATACCAAACCCTCTGGCTCCAAGAGTAGGTGTTTCAATAGGATCGGTGGTATCAAATCCTAAAGGATTTGAGAGTAGACCAGTGCCTTCAAGTTGTTATTAGATATCAAAGAATTCTAAGAGTTGGTTAAGTGGCCTACCAGGTTGTCTGATACGGGCTAAGGCACTATGTGTCCTTATAAGTGATTGTCGACAAATTTCTTGGACATCGACCTCTTGAGGAGCTGGTCTCACTGGTTCAACGAGAAAATCATGATTATCGTTTGATTTAGTTGTTGTTTCAAGTGTAATGTTATTGTCTATGTGACTACACGTTACAAAAGGGGAGTGAGTGTGTGGGGGAGGAGTCTTGCGACCTCCACATGCCATCAATTGAATTCAAGCCCTCCTAGCGCCATTTGTTGACGGGCCAATTTGACAGGCCTTCAACTAGAAGAATAGGTTAGGTCTGGGGTTGTCTAAATAACCCAAGCCACTTGGTGTAACCTATTGTGACGGGTTTAATGGCTCCATTATCCAACTAGGGTCCTAAAACAAAGAGATGAAATAAACTAACTAATGTTGAAACTATAATAATATATAAAATTTAATCTAATTATTTACAAATGCATTCAACAGAAAGATAAATATGAACATGCCATTATATACATAGTAATTACAGATTGCGAGTTTTGAGTATATGCCTTGCAAAATCAATGTTTGGTAACTGTTTGCAAAAGTAGATAAAGAAAGAACATTTTTTATATTTTCTGTTTTCTAATCATAAATATAAGAACTTAAATAAAATATGTTATGAAACAAGGATAGAATGATGGCCAAAGCCAATCTAAAACTGTCATGCTTCGCTAATAGCTAAATAACAGAAATTAAATGGACATAAAGCTAACCTGAGATTAGTTTTAAACTGTGTCTATGACTCTGTGCGATCCAAAACTCTAGTTGTCTCGCCTGTAGGAAAAATTGGTAACATGATTGTATTGATGCCTCCCGAATAAAATCCAGGTGTTTATTGATAGCTATGATATGAGGACAAAGTAGTAGACATGTATGTACAATGATCTTATAATTATGAATGATTACAGTAACAAAAATCTTAATGTAAAGCATTCATTTTATCAATCAACTAAACATCACGAGTAAATCATGATATTAAAATCGATATAACGATCAGAGTAGTAATTTTTGAAACAACAAATTATAAACAACATTTAAAACATTGAATAAAATGGAACATCATATGTCATTGAAACTAAAGCTATACAACACATTAATATTCCAAAATAAACAAGACAAAACATAAATGAGACATCTTCACATTGGTCTAAAGCCGAAATGCTAAAAGCTGGTCCATTAAGTTCTGAAGATCATTTGTCCATAATCTTTTCCAGGCCAATATGTCAATTACTTACAAAATAAACAGTATTTAAAGTGATTTGAAATCACATCCTCCTATCTCACAGGATAGGATAGGAATTCATAAAATCAAAATATTACAAAAAATAGTGGGCTAACAACCAATCATAACAAAGTTTATTTTACTCAAAACTTGATCAAATTTTTTGCAAAACAAACAGAAAAGGAACCACTAATCATTCAAATGCATGATCGAATATGTTTCCCCCAGATGATCAGCAACAGGATCTACTATTTCCTGAAAAAATGAAACAAGAATAAGTTAGAAAATTACCCATAACTAATTTCTATTTTTTTTTTAAAGAGACTTGGCTACAAAATCGAAAGATTTTGTAGCCAGTCTTATCTTAGAAACCAAAATCAAATTCCAAATCAATTCAATTCAAAATAGATAACATGAATATAATAAGAGGAAAATTGTTTTACCATTTTAAAAATTGACTAAAAATGGGTTGGGTAGTTAAGAATTAATTATTGCCTTGACATTGGTTGCATTTTTTATTAGTATGTTCCCTGACCTCTTAATTCGTTTAGCCTTCTTCTCCACGTGTGTTTTGAGGTCGATATTTTCTTGTCTCAATGATTCATTCTGAGCGGCAAGCATTTTGATTCGGGCCTAAAGAAGGGGGATATCGGTGTAATACCGCTCAATCCAATGGAAACAAACATCACACTGTACACGAGGAATGGAAGGTCTATGGAGGGCACGATCAAACATGGGTGTATCCACCTTATCTTTAATATGCTTTTGATTAGACCTGAAACCAGAGAACCCCTCCTTACCCTTGAGGCACAGAGGCAAATTTGTCACAAAGTCATAGGGTTCAGTAGGAGCAATGACTTTCTTCCTGTAACCTTGCAAATCTGGGTCTTCAAGAACAAGGAACTCTTCAATATCAGGGTCTAAACACTCATCGATCTCAATCAAACCGATCGAGCTTAGACGAGTGTTGGATCAATTCCTAAGATTTCTCAAAATTTGGTGACCTGCCCTTTTGTTTTTGAACCCTAAGTCTGTGCATTCCTTTGTTATTCCTTCGCGAGGTTTTTCAACATCTAGGTTAATAATAACAATTGGGATAACTTCAATTTTAGGAACAGAAGGATTAATAACCTTCAACTTAACATTCCCTTACTCAGAAAATCCTATAGGTGAAGACTTACGCGGCATCTCGACGTCTAGAGGGTTTCTGTTGGTAGAGTTTGGCGTATCAATTGAAAAATTAGACTGGATTTTAATCAGCGACTCATCTAAGCTAGGGTTTATTGTAGGAAGAGCCTGGGCAAAACCGTTCCTTATCAATAAATTTTCCCAATAGTCACCCACGGTGGACAAGTGATGCATCAACAAAATCTTAACCAAACCATGATGGAACAGGCTTAAATCAACACTTTGTCTTTTATATCTCTTAGACATTTTATAGAGAATTCTCAATAGATAAAATGGCATGTCTAATTCAAAACCAATGAAATGCATAAGTAAGTGAATATGGTAGAGAAAGACTAATCCATATCGACCCTCACAGATCACGAATTGTTTGAGGATCATCAGCAGGCTATGCCACCTAGGTTTAACTAGGGAGATGGGAATACCTTTTTTGCAACAGTTGATCTTTTTGGATGTCACAAACAGGTTCCATGGCACTCCTTCAATTGGTGATCTGTTGAACCATTTCTCTCCTGGTGATGGAATCCCTATTGCTTCACTTACAAACCCCTCGGTTAACTCCAACTGTGTATCCGCAATTTTCTCTCTGCAACCATCAAAGGTATGTGTGAAAGACTTTGCCACCTAAAGGTTATAGCCTTCAAATATTTTAAGGAAAGCATCTCAGCCTCAGATGTTTAAGTCCTCGATTGCATCTTCATCAGAGATTAATTCCTGGCAGCCATTCAGCTCCAAGTGAACGACAGGATCCATGACAAATGCGACCAGAATGTAACAGGGACAACTGATCAAAATAGTTTTAGGTTTGAATAGTAGGAGCGATAAGAACAAATCACAATGTATAGTGGGGAAAATACCATAACAAATATTATTTGTTATCATATCAAAGGTAGTGGGAGAAAACACCAAGGGTTTGATCGTAGATGTTTTACCATTCCATGTAATGAGAACCAGACATACAGAGTACTGAAACCCTGTGAACACAATGAATGGCTCATTAATACGTTGTGCCAGTAAGGTGAGGTAAGGACATGAGTACATTAGATGCGCATTGATTGTCATGACTACTAACATGACTATTGAATTGGAAAGGGGTTTAAAATATATCAAAAAAAACTCTTCATAAATTGAATACAAATCATCGAACCATATAATAACTATATCAAAAACCCAAAACCTCAAAAAACATGTCACTAAAACATTGGATTTAGATTTTATATAAGCATGATGACCTTTAAAGGAATGCATTCTAAGGCATACAAATTATAACACCAGGCTAGGTTTTTATGTTTGATTCATGCTTACAGTCATGAATCAAACATAAAACAAAACAAAAACGTAGACAATAAGAGATTAATCAAAATATTTCTTAACCCAGTAATTATCTCAAAATTTTCAAAAATGTTTACGAAATCGAGGAGAAGGTAGCTACAGAAAATGAAATTTCTTGTTCAAATATAAAAACCATGTGGGGCTTCCAACAAAAGATTCTAAGAAGAACCAAAATATATGAAAATATGGTAATCTAGAATTTCCTAAAATGGGGCTTAAAAGAAAATTGGATTTCAAATGGACAGATATTGAGGAAATTTGAGAAATCTAGATGGGTGGATATCTGGGAGTTTGGGAAATATGTATATCCAAACCTATGATAAACTATAAAGTGGTCAAACTGTACATCCAGTGTGGAATATATGGGTGACATGGAATCATCTCATGATGCTTCGTGGAATATGAAGGACCAAAGTGGGACCCTTTCTCTCAATTGTGGTCGGATTCATGCCAAGTGGAAGCAAAAGACAAGCGCAGGTGGGCCTCGATGAAGAATAAGAAGAGAGAGAGGGAGAGAGAAAAGGAAGAGAAAGAAGGAAAAATGGAAAAGGCCAAAAGAGAAGAAGGTCTGGAGAACAACAACATAGGTCCAGATGACCAAGGAGATGATAGGGGATCCATATATCAGGACATGTGGACCCTCTTGTCACATCAACTGAATTATGTCATTCTAGTTCAGCAATATTATGATAAACATTTGAAAAAATTTCTTATCTAAGTATGAGAAAGAGCTACAACTTCAGACAACTCTAAATTCCTATTCAAATCTCAAAATTGAGAAAATTTATAGTCATTGTAAAGATTTTGGAGACCATAATCAGTTTATCCACCCAGAATTAGAGATGGTGATAGTGGTGGGAGAGTTTACCCACTATCACCTCAGATAAACCCTCCACTCATTTTAGTGAAGCAAGAATCCAACAAAAGGGGGGATTCATGGGTGACCCTAAGGGGAAATGAGAATAAAAGTGATTTGATGGAAGTGATGCCCCTATAGGTCAAGATACTAGGTGGAATATAGCTTGGAAAAGAGTGTTGGAATTTGTTAATTGTTACCAAGGAAATTGAGTACCTACAGAAGAGGATTGTACCTTCCCAAGACATAAGAAAAGATGAGATACAAGCTAAACAATCCAATGTACAAGAAATTTAAGCTTGTTTTCCCTATTTGAAACATTCAATTCTAAATATATATTAGCAAGTAAATGATTATTAAAGTTCCTACAAGATGCTAAAAGTCATGTAGATGATGCAAGCAATATGCTAGCAATAGCTAGAGTAATTCAAGTATGAAAGCATAAGACTTTAGCAATTAAATAAGGCTAATATAAACAAGTATTGCATAGATATATTATCAGCCTTATGGCTGTAGTAAACTACTTCTATAGAAGAAAATTTAAACCTACAAAACAAGCAAGTAAACCACCCAAAACGTGCGCTGAGACTAGTAGATTATTATGGAATATTGCTAGCAAACTTTGATGGTTGAAATGTGAGTTATAAATAAAAAAGAGAGTAATTTTCTGTAGCCTTAATGGTTGTAGATTTTTTTTAGTTATAGCTCCAAGAAGACTAAGAAAACATAGTCTCCCTAGATGCCTTAGCAACCTCAAATCATCAAGAATAGATCTCAACTTAAACAATATCAATATCTCACTAAATCACATTTACCAATGAAAACTTTAGATTAGTTCCTTTAAAATTTGGGTGAATGGAGTCTTGAAAAGTATGATTTAGATCAACAAAATCCCTAGGGGTGTAAATCCTCTTAGTCCCAAGGGTATGAAAATCAAACTAAGGTATATCTAGGAGGGTGTACACCCTTGTAATCCTCCTAGAAACCTTACAATAAATGACATGTAAACTAGAAAATGAAACACAACTTAATGGAGGATGTATGCAATTATACTCTTCCTAGGGTTTCAACCAACAATAATCATGAAAAAATCAAGAAGAACTAACAATTGCATATTTTCCTTACCAATTTAAAGATAGATGCAAGATCAAACCCTAGGTCACCAAGAAATGACTATTCAAAAGCAAGAAAAGAAGTATCCAAGAGGTGTGAACCACCTTATCTCAATCATTAACCAAGAAATATCACAAAAAATCATTTGCAAAAGAGAGAGATACCAAATTTCCCAATGAGGGTGCAAATTTCAGCCACTAGTCTTCTCACAAATGGGAGAGCTATGATAAAAATGAAATAGAAATGATGTCTATTTATACAAATCCTACTAAAAGTGTTTTTCCACTTGATTTTAGGGTAAACCAAAATGTAAGGGTTCAACAACCCTTACTTTTCCCTATTACATTATAAAATTCAAATTTAACTTCAAAAATGCACATAAGAAACCCTAAAGTGACATCATCCCTCTTCTAGGATGAAATTTTGGCACCTTTTGCAAGTCGTTAGAGTGGAAAGTAGAATTCTCTGGCCCTTCTAGGGCCTCCCTCTCTTTTGCTAGGCATTCCTCCTCCAAGTCAAGACTTCTCCCATCAAAACGCACCAAGGGTCAAGCGGAAACAACACCACCACCACAAACCTAGCCATGGGGTGACATCAACCTCCTCAAAAGTGACGTTTTAGCCTCAAGAGAAAATCATTGGGATAGAAAAGGGTTGGGTTAGGTCCTCCATGGTGTCACCTCAGAATTCCAAAATCTAGCATCATTGTTCGGTGCATGGGCCATGGTATCCAACTTGTTGGATTCAAGCCCCAAGGAAGCCCAAGCTAGGCTTGTTCTTCCAAAACTATCCACCAAATAGGTCTTGAAAAGAAAATGAATATGCCCTATAAGTATATCAAGTCAAATGCATCATGATAAATAAATCAATTCAAAAAAATATCCATCTAATCATGTGCATCAAAAATTACCTCATCATGATAAAAAAGTGCTCAAAGACCCTATGCAATCTGCCAAGTTTATGCATGGGAGGGTTGAAAAAGTGACCTATTGGGTGAATCATATCTCAAGTTTAGGAGTGTTTCCCAAGTGGGTCCCTCTCTAATACATGTGGACAAAGTGATATGGATGGGGGAAAGACTCTTGGGCATGGGGTTCATGACATACAAGGGATCGTAGTATCTCATTTATAGGTGTCTTTGTAAGGGTGTGTTGCACCTTTGTTTTCGATGCAACCTTTTTCCAAGCCTATTTATTTCCCTTTATTCTTTTTAAGATGTTTCTATGTTGAAGACAAGGTGAAGATTCTACCTAAGCATGAAAAATAGAGCCTACCTTGACTCTACCCTGGTGTTTATCAATAAATTATCCAATGAGGACACAAACCAATCTTCGTAGCTTGGGACCCAAAGATAGAATAAAACAACACAAAACATATTACTTTCCTTAGATTCATACAATAAAAATACTAATAAGTAAGGACTCATACCTCCTTACTGATGTTTTTTTCTCGCTAATTGTAGTTCCTATCTTGATTCATAGGCTTTTGAATAGAAACCTGCATAAGAAAACAAACTACCAGTGAAAGAAACAATAGTACTTTGACGGATCTATACAAATGACGATGGAGGAATGTAATAAAGACAATTTACAATGAACAATATTTATAGAAAAGAAAACATGTTACTGTATTAATAATAATGGAAGAGTTACAACCATTGCCTTGGTGTTGTGAGGCTCTTTCCAATGGTTCATTGCTCCAATACCCACATTGCTTCCATGAGTTCCATCACATCAACTACATACTTTGACACAATAATCTCTCAAGGCCAAAGAACAATTTTCTAATCATAAATTAGATGCTAAAGCTATCAACCATTATTCACTACTAGTTATTCTCAAGGTGCAACACACCCTTACAAAGACACCCATAAATGAGATACTATGATCCATTGTATGTCATGAACCCCATGCCCAAGAGTCTCTCCCCCATCCATATCACTTTGTCCACATGTCTTAGAGAGGGACCCACTTGGGAAACACTCCTAAACTTGGGATATGATTGTTGGATTACTGAGAGGGGGGGTGAATCAGTAATAGAGAAATTCAATCCTTTTTAACCATATAATCCAAGTGTTATATCAATGAAGCATTATCATCCAATAACTGCAGAGTAAATAAACAATGAAAAAATGAACAAACACACACATACACAGTACACCAGTGTTTTACGTGGAAACCCAAATTGGAAGAAAACCATGGACTGTTTTTTCTTATATGTCTTGAAGAATTATATTCATTGGAAGCAACAACTTCCTTTTTTCTCCAGCTGCAATTGTAAAAAGACTCCAACCCCCTAGTTTCTCAGGCTACAACCTGAGGGAAGCTCCAACTCCCCAATTCTCTGGATACAACTAGAAGGAGGCTACAACCCCCTATGTTCTCTGGCTACAACCGGAAGGTGGCTATAACCACCTGTCATTTCCCCATCCAACTTCCCTGAAGTAGAAGTAGAATGATGGAACCAGTGTCACACTATCATTGTGAGATATACCACTGTAAACATGTACCAATAAATTTGAACCATGCATCAACATGTACCTCAACCTGTAATCAACATGTACCATAAACAAGTGCATCAACCATGCACCAACCTGTAATCAACCTGTACCATAAACAATTTCATCCAACCATGTACCAAGTATGTGCCAATCATGTGTCAACTACTCATCAACTATGACTCATCAATATGTACCAACATCATCAACTATACACCTCATGTATGTGCCAACTCATCA
>JZKD02S1721135.1:227318-238420 GCA_000966675.3 Picea glauca
GTGCCACATCAGTGACATCGTAAGTGTCTCTAACCGGAATAAAATGAGCACTCTTGGTTAACTTATCCACTATCACAAGAATGGCATTGTGTCTATGAGATGTGAGTGGCAACCCTACAACAAAATCCATAGAAATGACTTCCCATTTGGACATAGGAACATCATGTGGTTGTAGGAGGCCTACTAGGTGATGGTGGTTGGCTTTCACTTGCTGACACTCTAGGAATTTGGCGATGAAATGGACTACATCGCACTTTATGCCTACCCATAAGAAGAACTTCCTCATGTCTGCGTACATCTTCTTCACACCTTGATGCGCACAATAAAGTGCTCTATGGGATTCCTTCACTATGATGCTTCGAATATCCCCATTCTCAGGGATGTACATCCTTCCTCGATATCTCAATAGTCCATCTACTTCCAGACTATATCCTTCATACTTTAGATCTAACTGCCTCCCACTCTGGAGGTTTGAAGTGACCTTTAAATACCAACTATCTCCTTGGAGTTGTGTCAACACATGGTCCCTCAGATTGACCTTTAAGGGTACCAAGGAGAATATACGTGGTCTCCTACTCAAGGCATCTATGACCACATTTTATTTTCCCTTGATGTATGAAATACCAAAATCATACTCACTCATAAACTCACTCCATCGCCTTTTCCTAGCATTCAGATCCCTTTGAGTGAAGAGATGTCTTAAACTTTGATGGTCCATTTTGAGATCAAAGTTTCTCCCTACAAGATAGTGCCTCCAAAGTTTTATAGCTAGAATTATAGCTGCCAACTCTAAATCATGAGTCGCGTATAACTCTTCGTGTTTCTTCAACTTTCTTGATGCATAATCTATCACTCCTCCATCCTTCATTAGCACGCCCCCCAACCCTTTCTTCAAGGCATCCGTGCAGACGATGAAGTCCTTTTCCATATCTGACACTCGTAGAATTGGGGCACTAGTTAGTAACCTCTTAAGCTCAATGAATGCACTATCACATTCTTTTTTCCATTCATACCTGACCCCCTTACATTGCAAAGTGGTGATGGGTTTCTCTATTTTTGAGAATCCTTCCAAAAATCTCCGATAATTACCTACTAGCCCCATGAAGCTTCTCACCTCATGGGCATTTTTCGACACTGGCCACTCCATAATGGCCTTTACCTTTTCTGGGTCCACAAAGATTCCTTCGCCGGAAATGATATGACCTAAATAGTGGATCTCTTTCTGGAAGAAGGAACACTTTGACAAATTCCCATACAATTTGTTCTCTCTAAGGCAGGACAACACCACTCGCAAGTGTTCCTTGTGTTCTCTTTCATTCTTGGAATAGATGAGGATGTCATCTAGAAAGTCTTGTACAAAATAGTCTAAGTACTTCTGGAATATGTCGTTCATGAGGCTCATGAATATTGTTGCCGCATTGGTCAATCCAAAAGGTACTATGACAAAATCGTAATGTCCAAACTGAGTTCGAAAGGAATTTTTTGGGATATCGCTTTCCTTAATCCTTAACTGATGATACTCGAATCGCAAATCAATCTTTGAGAATACTACTGCTCCTTTCATCTAATCGAAGAGGTCATCCATTCATGGCATTGGGTACCTATTTTTCACTGTAGCCCGGTTCAAGTCTCTGTAGTCTATACACAGTCATAAGAATCCATCCTTCTTCTTTACAAAAATTACTGGTGCACCCCAAGGTGAAACACTGGGCCTTATTATCCCTAAGTCACGTAACTCTTTCAACTGCATTTGCAATTCACAAAGTTCTGGCGCTGTCATCCGATACGGAGTCTTGGAGATTGGTTATGCACTAGGTTTTAGCTCAATAGTAAAATCAAGCTCCCTCTCAGGAGGTAACCCTAGTAACTCGTTCGGAAAAACATCCTTAAATTATGACAACACCGGGTACTAATCCAATGAGGGTCCCTTCCTTTCATTCACTGCTTCCACTACATATAGTCAACACCCTTGCCTCAAGAATCACTTAACTTTCATAGTTGAGATAAAGCGTAATGACACCTTTCTCCGTACACCCTGGATCTCTACTGGTCTTCCCTCATCGTCGACACAAAGCACCCTCTTTGCGAAACAATCTACCAAAGATTGGTGAGTTGCTAACCAATCCATTCCAATGATTAGGTCATACACCCCGAGAGCAGTGACGTATACCTTAAACTTGGTAGTACAGACTCCCAGGTCTACTATACAATTATCAACACTAGGTCCTACCGCTTGTTTTTCCCCCAAAGCCATCTCGACTTGTTTAAAGTCATTGTGCTTGTAGGCTGCCAACTCACTCTTTTATAATGCAGAAGGTGAAATGAAACTATCTGTAGAACCAGAATCAAATAAAATCTGAACGTTGATATGATTTAGCATACCTGATGACTCAACCACCATGGATTGATGTTCGGCCTGGCGATTATTAACTGTTGTGTAAATCTAGTGGCTGCTACTTGCTCTCTTCATCAGGGCCTTTCCTTCTCTATGCACCAATCCTGATTGTAACTCTGGGCAGCCACGCTGGTAATGGGGTCCTCCACATCCCCAATAGGTAACACGGGATTGAACCTGCGCACTGTTATATGATTGTCTCTGAAATGAGTTCCTTCCCCTGGAACCCCTGCCCCTACTAGTTGTTTCCTGAGATGGTCGTGGACCTATCTGCGTCATTGGTGATGAACGAGATGTTGCACTCGCTGCCATTGAAATCCCTGTGGTTACTGTCCTTGGTGCAACTTTGTTACCATATGGAGGTGGCCTTGAGCCCCCTCCCCTGAGAAATGTCCTAGGGGCCTTCTTGACGAATCCAGGATGATGCGAAAAGGTCAACCTCATACCTCCATTCAAGTTCATGTGTTCCTCAGTGTAACGTGCATTTTCCATTGCTTCTTCTACTGAAGACGGTTTCCACATTCGTACCATAGCCGTTATCTTAGGGTTTAATCCATAGACGAAGCATTTTGCCTATCGTCAGTCATTATCCATGTATGAAACATACTTGACCAGTTCCATGAATATAATCTCATACTCTTCTATGGTCCTGTTTCCCTGTACTAAGGCATGAAACACTCCTACTTGTTGTTCCTCATAGTAGGCTGGAAGATATTTCCTTCAGAACCTCTCCTCGAAAAGTTCCCAAGATACTATGTCTAAGGTAAGATGCAGTTGTCTTTCCAGGTTACCCCACCAGTTCAAGGCGTTGCCTCTTAACTGAAAAATCGTTATCTTCACCTTAGAGTTGGACGCATAGTCCCTTAAGGAAAAACACCTTGTCATGCCTTCCAACCATGCTTCCGCGTGTTCACTGGCGCGACCCCCGGCAAACTCCGGAAGTTTGATCTTCTACAATTCTCGAGTGATGTCTTCGGGTGGAGGTCCTCCCCGTGAATCCATTAATTCTTCTAGATTACCTATTCCAGACGGTGCGGGTTCCACTTCATACCTTGTTGGTTTTCGCCCCTTTAAAGTCTCATTTATGGCCTCCAACGAGCGTAGTATGAGAGCTATTTCGGGCGATGGTAGCGGTGGTGCTGGCGGTGTTGGCAGTGCCTGCAACGATGATTCCCTACCTCGATTCCCTCGAGTCCTAACCATCCTGTATGATTTAACCTACATTAACCAAAGTTGTCAGGGTGATTTCAAGGACGTTTCAAATTGGCGCTACTTAAACTAGAAACAGGGTTAGGCGTAAGTTTTTCTTTACTTGTCTGTAAACAAACATTACTCTCTTTAGGGGATTGGCTAGGTTAGGCTTAAAGCGTCTAAGCTTGATTTCTTCACCTAAGAAAACTATTGTCTCCTCTCCTAGTAGCTACGCTAGCATGGTACCCCACCCGCTAATTCCTCTAACTTACCCTCTTAGTATGCATGAAGCCCCCTCCCCCCGGGTCATGGTTTAAGTTCCTAAACCTTTTGTTTAAACTATTTAATGTGATTTTGGACATAGTTAATCATTAAATATATACTTACTTACTTACTTACTTACTCACTATAATTAATTAATCAGTCTAATTAATTAATCCCTAAAATCATTAGTTGAAATCATTAAAATAATTAAACTTTACACTAAATAAAACAATTAAACGAATAAAAGTAAATAAAATAATTTAGTATATTTTATCTAGTATTAATATATAATCCATTTCTTATATATCTAGTATAATACTTATCTAGATAATCATTTATCCTACACATTATATATTAATATCCAGAATAAAATTATTTTATTATAACTGAAAATTATCAAATTAATTATTTTTAGTAAAATAAATATAAATAAATTAAAAAAATAAATTGAATCATTATATATATAAAAAAAAATATTATATATATAATTTAAAACAAAACTAAATAACAAAACATGTCGGCAATAAAATAAATAAATTAAGGAAAATTTTAAAATTGAATTGGACGAGTAGGCAACGTGTATCCTTGCATGACGTCCACGTGTCCCACTTCCGTTCTCATCCCCCAAAACCCTACACAAAAAATTCCCACAATGCTCTGTCGCCTCTCCATTCTGCACTCTCGTTCTCTGGAGGCTCGGCTTGATGCTTAGGGCATAACCATCGACCTATGGGTATCCTTATCAGAGGCTTAAAGCCTAATTCTGGACATGTTGATCATGGTGGTGCCCCCTCGTGGGATCCTCTGCACTATGGTGCTGGGTTTTGTGTTGAGTGGCTTTCCTAACGCTTAGTCAAATGTGTGGCAGGAATGGGGTATCTGCGGCTAGCCACGACAAGCTAGGATGTCTGCCATGGTTTATGCGCTATCGCAGGTTGTGACTGGAACTGCACCAAGCTGACCTATCCTTGGTGGCTTGCTGCCTGATCGCTTGGCTTTGGTGCTTGGTGCGCTGTCTTTGGTGCTTGGTGAAAATTCGCCCAGGGCATTTCTCATTTCCAAAACCATGCTTCTTCAGATCCTGTCTCTCACTATTCCTCCAGTGGCGGGGCGTTGGGAAACATGGTCTCCTCTGCAGTCATGGTGCCCAAGGAATAAATCACTACGTGGATGCAGTCCGGGGCCCCTGGCCATTCTTGGCAAGTGTTTTTAGCCACGGTAGAGTGTGAGGGCATCTAGGGTTTGTACGTCGGGTATTCTACCACCATTCTCAGAAACTTTAATACTTGTGGGCTCATCTTTTCCTCTTTCGTGTACCTCAATGCAGTCGTGCTAAGAAAAACGAAGAAGCCCCATTTGGAGCCATTGAAGAGCGTCTGTTGTGGTGCGTTGGTCATGTCTATTTCCACATTTCTCACAACCCCTTTGTATGTCGTTAAGACGAGACTTATGATGTAGGGAATCGGAATCAAGCCGGTTTGAAGAACAAAATTGCGGCTTCCGCATACAAAGGGTGGCTTTGATTTCTTACGTGTTTCTGTTTTCTAATGTGTTTTTTATTTTTTATTTTTTTTCTGATGTGTTTCTCTTCCATGTGGCTTTGTGCTTGGGAAACCAGGGAAAGTCGCTGCTGCCGCCTCCTCGCCCTCCTAGTCTCGTCCGTGCTCTAAATTATTGTTTTGCATAGTTAAATCTATTGTTGTCATATTTGAATCTATAGTTGTTACAGGTAAATCTGTTGCTGTTATCATAATGTTGTTATTAGTTGAATCTCAGAGTACCCATAATTTTTGGAGCTTTGTTCATCGAACTTTACGGTTAAGAAATTTATTCTTAACGATTTTGGCCTATTTTAAAATGTGGAAAGTTTGGTTATAATATTAAAACCAATATTTTTTTTGTAGTAAAATGTTTGTCAAATCTCAACCAATAAACCAGACCTTCAAAATCGCTTAATTGCCCCTCTTTAAGCATGCGAGACTATAGTTCACGCATCTCTGTCCGCTTGAAATTCCTGCCACTCAAATTGAATCATCTGAGATGCAAGTCAATTCCCATGGTTGGTAGTAAATTCAAATTTAACTTGCTAGGCAATGATGATTTTGTTCAATGGTTTTATAGTGATGAAAATACCATAGCTGGTAATAAATTCAAGTATAACTAACCAGTGGAACTGTAATCTCGGGAGGTCAGGATATCAAAATATAAGTTGTATCAAATATCAGTATACCGAGGACAAGACTTTGTAATTATACAATATTATATTGGGGGGTCGATAAGCTGGTATGGATTCACAAATACAACAATAGCATAACCCATCCCGATCAATCTCAAGAATCAACATCTGATTCTTCTTTTTGAAAGAAATTTAAAGGTAGGTTATATGATTTTGGAATTGAAAGAAATTTAATTGATATCAGTTTGTTGTTGATATCAGTTTGTTGTTTTGTATTTTGTATTTTGTATTTTAATCTATGAAGTTTTTAGGTAAGGGCTATGAAAACATCACCATAAGGAATTTATGTTATAAATGTAATTTGACTAACCTTAGAAGAGGAATTATTGGCAAATGATACAACACGTAGTTCAACTGAAAAGGTTTGTTTATATATAGATCTGTGTAACTAAAAAAAAATGTTTTCTTTTGGCTTGCAGGCTAGGTGGAGGTGGAGCTTGGAGCTCAGAATTTCATCTAATTAAAGGGTTTCAGGGTTGTTTAGATTTATGGGTGGGGTTTGTTTAAATTTTTGGGTGGGTAGGTAGGCCCTTGGCTCCATATTTTGAACCAGGGCTATGATACCATGTGTGAGGTTCTGCTTCACAGAGCCTTATAAAACCAGAAAAAAAAAAGATTTATTTTAAGGAAATGCTATCCTAACATTTCATAACCAGCATATAACCATTCAACTTAATTAAAATTTACGAACAGATCCTAATTCACTTACAAACAACAACATAACACTGCATATTCCTTATAATACATAAAACAAATACATAAAATATTTTACCTCTTCCTGATGCTAATTCCCCCGTTGATCTTGTTGTCCTTTCCCTGCTTCCTTTCCCAACCTGATGCACTGACCAAACCCTTCCCAAACCGACTAACCTCCCAGCCATCTAGGAGTAACCTGTTTGGCTCCCTAGCTCCAGGATACTGGAAGGAATCCTAGCCCCTGTGCCCAAAGCCCCAGCAACCCGGTGCCCCTGCAATGGTTCACTTAAACTCCCAATATCAAAACTCCCCACACCAGAAAAAAATCCAAACAGAAATCCAGTCCCCCCCTCAAAATACTTCCCCCCTCCAAAAATAATCGTCCTCCCCGCAAGACTCCTCCCCGTCATATCCCCCTTCACCGACTCTCCTCCCCCTCATTAATTTTCTTATCTCCTGCTTTATTATCTTATCCCCTTCTTTAATATCTTATCCCCTTCATTAATATCTTATCCCCTTCTTTAATATCTTATCCCCTTCTTTAATGCTTCATTCCCCCCCCCTACATACGTAAAGTATTTAATTAAATAAATTAAAATTATTAAGCCCCTTAAATTTATTACTCATGTCATTGAATGTGATATGAAATCAATTAATTAATTGATTATTCGATCAAAAGTTATAAACAATTAATTAATTAATAAATAAATAAATAATATTATTAATACTAATCATTATTTAATTAAAACCATATTAGGACAGTTAATTATCTAATTAATTATACTTAAAGATCCCTATGAACTATTTAACTAGGGTTGTTACAAAGATTTATACAAAAGGGGCTCAACAAGATTCACTCCAAGCTAAGATAGTGGTGTCAAATCACCATTCACAACGCCTTTCTAATGGGAAAATTACAATGATGGAAATATGTTCCAAATCAGATGCAGATCCCTCCTACCGTCAACCACTTAATGGAGAACTTATCTCCAACTTGTGCGAAGGCACAACTTGGCTCTTCCAACCTGTCAGCATTAATTTGTTTTGAGCATGCCTTATATTCTCGAAGGAAAAGTGAGAGGGTGATGCCTCTCCCTTCCTTAAATGCGCACCATGCGTGTCAATAGGATGGTGCATGTTGAGGTGGAGTGATGCTCTTGCATAATACTCCATGGATACAAAACAAATATTGAGCTCATTTTCATGAGCTTTCCAACTCAGTTGAAATCCTCCTGGATCCAAACTTTCTCCTAGAGATTTCTTTATGCTCCTCTGCCTTGTTGTTGGTGCTCCTACATCTTTTCTGCAGCTCATGCAGGTTCCTTTATGTCCAGCTTCTCCTTGTTGACCGCCCCTTCTACTAACCCCAACATCATATTTCTTATATCCTTGATCACCACATCTAGCTGCTCCATTGGTTGCCTCTTCTTTTATAGACTGACTTGTTGCACTTCTTCCCTATCACATCGATCTCCCAAGTTATCTTCTTCATCTATTGTGGCCTTATATTGCCACTCTGCTGCAACTTCCACTCCTACAGGATTCTCATTACTGGGTTGTTTCTCAAATTCTCCTTCTGACATATTTTCTCATGTCAACTTCTCTTGTGTTGGTTCAACCCCAAATTCCTCTAGATGATCCTCATGATGGTATTCATATTCCTATTCTACTGCGGGCTTCGTCATTGCATTCATCTCCTATTTAGCTCCTCAACTAAAATTTTTGAGCAATTATGTTGAATTCTCTTCTCCTACGATCTGCATGATTGTCCCCGGACAGTCATTTTCTAGCTCTGGATCATTCAACCAATCCTCCTTCATCTCCAAATCTTTCTCCCATGGAGTGAGAATCTTAACTATATGCTCTTCTTCTTCTACTGGGGAAGACATCAATATCTGATCCTTCTCCTCTTCTATGACAGTCATTGCTAGTTGTCTTTTTGTTGCATTTGCATCACATTCTCTGGCCTCAATCGAGCCATGTGGTAGGAATACCTCAATTCCCCCTATGACCAGAATAATCCCCTAATACTTCTCCTTGACGTGGAAGTTTTTAACTTTTCATCATATTTATTCACACATTCCACAATTCCACGTGAAGTTTCACTAAAGAGAGGTCTTTCTTATGTCTCCTCTTCATCTATCAACACCCCTTGATGTGAACTCTCTACTGAGATCACCTCTTCTCCCTTTCCCACTTGGAAATTTGGGATGTCTCCTATGATCCTCTGGAAGTTTATGAGATCCACTGATCCCTTCTCATTTATCACCTAGCAACCTATGAGACCCCTACCAAATCTATTTCCCTCATCACTAAGGTTTTCAGCATACCTTAGTGACCTTTTTAACACCTGTTTCTGCCCTCTGATGAACAACTTTCAAACAAGACACTTAGTTGTTCTCTTCAAAGGCCACTCATACCTCCAATGCACCTTTGCCTCTTTTTGCATCTTGAATTATAGCCTCTCCATTTATTCCCTTATCTCATTGATCTATTTTTGTACTTCATCTTTTCTTTTCTACTGGTGATCTTTTCCTCAACCATGTCTATGACCTTCAGTAGCCATTTTCACCTTCTCCTTCGCCTAAAATCTATAGACAAAAAATTGTGCTCTGATACCACTCCAGGAATAGACCCCTTCTTCCCTCCAAAGGGTTCCTCAACCTCCCAGTCTAGGATCGTTCAAGTCATCGAACCGAATGGCTCATCAGGCTCATAATGGGAACCAGTTTAACTTGTCACAGGCCCTTCTATCCTTGCGGCATAGATTTTGTGGCAACCACACACCCTCTCCTTATCTCTCTTCAAATATTATCACCAATGAACGCTAGATATCTACGCTAGGATCTTTTCTTGATGTGACCACGGACTACAACCATGGACCAGCTACCTTCATGACTCCATGATTTGGAACTTTAGCGAGTTGCCTACTCCCTTTTCCTCGATTCCCGAATAAGATAATCCTTCAAGACCAAATCTATGATCCATGTTATCCTCATGCTCGATGGTTGAGATCAAATCACAAGTTTGGAATTCGTGATTCCTCTCTTGTCCCAACTCTATCCTTCCCAATTTCCAAATCAGTGAAGTGTTAATTTCTCGCCACGTGTCCTATCTCAATGGACAACCAGTATTTCTTTGCCTCCTATCTCTTTGGGTATTCTCTCCTTGAATTTTCTCCGAAGGGTTCTTCCTCTAAAATACTTGGATCTCTGCCACGCATCCTCCTGGATCCAACAGTCCAAAATTACTACTCACTTTTCCCTTCGCGAATTTTGAATTGCATTCCTTGCAACTCCTCCGAAGTCTGAATCCTCGAACTCTCAGATCTACTTCCACCTATCTACCTAGATGATGGAAGAATTTATGGTCTTCGAAACTTTGGTAAGTCCTCGACTCCTTTGCACACTTAGTTCACTTTCCTCCTTGAGACTTAAGTTGTTCTCAAACTTCTTCTGCAATCCTTCCAGAGTTCTTCACAGACTCTTTTGTGAATTTGCTTGGCTTAAAAACCTTCAAGGTTCCTCGTTTCTCTATGTTCTTCAATGAACGTTCTCGTGACCTCCTGGAAGTTTACGCTCTCCCTCCTGAGCTTGTAATATGGACTTACAGTCTCCTCAGTGCACTCCTTGCACTTGGCTAAGATTTTTGATGGCTTCTCTCTTAGGCTACCTGAGCATCTTAAGGCATATCCTTTCCTTTTTCAATGCACTCTTGCAAAGCCTTCCTTCCTCAGAGTGTTCAGCAACCCTGGGGTTCTCTTAATGATTCCAACACTTCCAACCGTGTTGTTCTGGTACGCTCTCATACTTTATCTATTCCCTCCTGGAAGTGTGTTTCAGAGTGTTCAGTAACTCTGTGATGTTTTTCCTCCTACACGGTCTTCCTTTCCAAGGTACTTAACCACCTTGGAATTTCCTCCCGAGTCTGTGAATTATCCTAGTGTTCCCTCCCTACAAATTCTCTTTTGACTCCTCTGAGTTCAGACATGCACTCTTTTCATCGGCTCACAAAGTTTCCACCCTATGTCGTGTTACAGGTATGAACTAACTGAGAGGGGGGGGTGAATCAGTTAGTTTAGATTATTAACTATTTCTCTTCTTTTCGACTTTGAATCATTAATCTTAGTGGCAGTGAGTCTTTACTGTGAAATTCAGAGTTATAAACATAAATCAGATAACATAAAGTATAGCAATCACACACAGCATTCACTCACAAGTATGAGACATAGATTTTTCAAGAGGAAACCCAACCAGGGAAAAAACCTCGTCTTCTTAAGATGTTTAAGCAAGCTCCAACTGCGTTACATCTCATCTTTTA
>JZKD02S1721135.1:248715-259350 GCA_000966675.3 Picea glauca
TTAGCCTATATATCACATTTCAAATTTGAAAATTTAATAAATTATATTCAAACGATTATATAACACATTAAATTTAAATGATTTTAAGACATTAAATGATACCTGTGAACTCCCAGCCGCTTCAAACTCTCCCAATGAGAATTGAGACAAGCCAGCCCAAGTACCAGGAGATGGAATAGATGGAATAGAGAGCTGTGAACAACACATCTAAGAACTAAATCGAGGATTTAACGTGTTCACAATTATACAAAATTATAAATATTGTTGAACTCTTATTTAAAAGAGTGGAGATTGAACAACTATTAGAAAAAACATACCCGATTAAATCCATCCAAATTCAAACTTGTCGAATCAAGTCCCCTACCAACTGGAGCTTCATTTAACATATCTCCAAACTGCGATTAATGGCAAGAAGAATTCGATTATTTCTATAGAAACAAGGATATATATATCTAGAACTCGAAGTAAACTATCATAAAATGCGTCAAAATTTGCCTAAATAGATCACATACCAATCTGAGATTCAGGTCATCCTTCTAAATGACTTTCTTCCAACCATCCCAAAAAAATTTGGCATACTCCAAAATTTCTTCTGCTGACATTGAATCCAAGTCTGCATCTGTTTTATCAACAAATGTTGCCCACGAATTGGCCTCTGCTCGTTGACACTTCATGCCAACATCAACACCATAGAACATAGCTTCCAAATTTTCCCCGATTGCAGTCCTGACCTCTTTGCCAACTTTTGATGTATACTGGAACTCTGAAAGTGATGCAAATGCCCCTTTTGGGTGAGGTACTATAGGTTACGGAGGCCTCGGAAATGCTCCACTTCGATATGCCCCTTTGCGATTATATGTACTTCCTTTACCAATACCATAATATTTGGATGGTAGACTGGTATAATCCGGGTGCATGTGCAAGAAAAAATCTACAAAACAATGTCTTGCAAAATAGTGTGGAACCTCATCGTTCCATGGAAATTTCCCATATGCGGCCAAAAATCTGTTATACAGATGTCCGACAAAGTGGGGGTGCTTAAAATATTTCACCTTTAGCATTTTCCACTTTGGACCCTCTTTGAAATTGAACATAGAGATGGTGTCTTCCTTTGAAACTCTATTTTTTATTATATCCCATTTATCAGGACCCATCACCTCTGACATTTTTCGCCTCATTAGATAGACAAAACTGTTAGTGGTTGGCCCCATCTTTTGATATGTATCCATAAAGTTTTCCAATGAATGCAAAACAATTTGCAAACTTTGTTTGCTCTCCAAAGGAAGTTCCAAGACCGCCAAATCATTTTCCAACCTCTTTTTAACACCTAAGCATCGCTCAAGCGTCATTGCTTCTGTATTCCCTTCCCAGGGAAGTTCATTGCCAACTTCTGAAGGATAGGTAGATGTTGGCATGTAATCTTCTGTTTCTTCATAATGCGGCCTCCTACATCCACCTTCACCCTTTGCACCAACATTTGAATCTTCGTGACAGTCACTCTCGTTGTCACCCCTTGCTATAAATTGATTGCCTACACACACATTTGAAAGTAACTTCAAGATTTAACCTGACATAAATTTAAATACAACAAAATTCAACAAAAATAAACAAAATTTAAGAAACTTACCATAAATGTTCTCTGGTCCATAGCTATTCCCTACATTCTCAGGTGTAGGAGTGTTGATGCGCAACCTATCCAAGAAGGTTGCATCCATAACACTGGTTTGAACAGGTTTTGCAGTTGATCTATTTATAGACTCGGTTGAAACTCTCCTTTGACGAGATTGTTGGTGCTCACTCGGAGTCTCAGTTAAAGAAGGAGTTATCGTTCTTCCTTCTTGAGAATTCCTAGAGCGTTTGCGAGGAATGTTTGCATAATCTCGTGTCGACATCACTCCACAATATCTATCCACAATGCAGAGTTTATCAAAAAAAATCCAAAGATGTACACAAGTTCAAGCAATTTAAAACACAGAGATAAATCAAAGTTTTAAACAATCAAGCCACATAGGTACTTTCTCATTAGAAGACAAAAATACTGGTCATTCAACCATGAATCAATCAACTAAAAGATAAGTAAGGGGTCCATAGATGATGCAAGACCATCGCTCACTCATCAAGCGAACCAACACATTGAGAGGAAACAGTTGGACAACACCAGCACATATTTTGAAATACTTGGGAGTTGTTGCGCCGCTCTTTATGAAGTCAATCATAAAGAAGCGCATTTGTATTGTAAAGGGGACCTTGAGCGTTTAAGCTCTCATGCTTAGTATATAAGAAAGCATTTAATAGATTTAATACTGGTAGATAGAATAGTTAAGTCTAGATTAGACAGTTTCAATTTTCGAGAGGGAAACGGGATATAGACACCCTCCTTTGTACATTGTAACACCACGGAAGCATTCTGAAGAGAAGAGTAGCAGAGAAGTGTATGAAAAATATCCATGTACAGACATTGAATTAATAAGAGAAATTTTTGATTCAATTCCATGGTTGTGTTTCTCTCTGTGTATTTATGTTGATATGCTCATGATTGTTTGCTTCTTGTCATACATTTTCTTTTACATGCTGTGTATGTGATTTCACGGTTGAAGTGAAGTCTGTGAAAACCAGGAGCTAGCTTCAAGTGTTTCTCTATCTTGAACTAGAGAATTCCTACAAGGAGTGCAGTGGAATTTGTCCGCAAGGAGTGTGTGACTGCAGGGTTCAGATAGAGATTACTTTTGTTCTAATCTCTCAGGAGTGCAGATTCGGCATCGGAGCCATGCAAGGCATGCGCAGGCTGGATGAAAACTCAGAGTTGTGATTCTGAGCGAAAAGGGGAATTAGGACTGCTACTGCAGGTGAGCACGCAAGTCGAGGAAGCTTCAACACTTGATCATGTTCGAAGAGCTGCCACAAGGAGTGCGTGCAACAAGTCTTCATAGAGACTCGTGATCAGTGAGGGCAAGCTCAGGAGGAGTAGGCCTACAGTTCACTGAGGGAGAATTGCAGAATTGTTGTGGAAAGCCTGAGAGAATCTCCACAGGTTGGCGAGTGGTTGAACAAGTCTTCACAGAGGAAGCATTTGTTTCATCTCACAGGAAATATCAAAGGAAGGATGGATGGTTGACATCTCCTGGAGAAATTTCACGAGAACCCGAGGACCGTCAGATCCTGCAAAGGTGCGCGGAGTTTACAGTCCAAGCATTTAGAAGTTCAAAGATCAGGAGGAAGGAGTGTCGTTGATCTGGGTTCATGGGAACCATCAGATTTGCACGTGCCATCGCATATTGGCATATCGCGAGTTGAAGCACCAAGACGTTGGAATGGGAGCGACGATATCGTGATTAGCGATATCCCAATAGGATCCCAGCAATTGATCGTGGGGACGCGTGTCAAGGAATCCCATCAAATCGGGGTTCGGAGAATCAGGGTTCTCGAAGAGAGATCAATCTTGCATGATGGATTTGTGATCGCCGATATCCCAAAGGTGACATGGCAGTGTGGGACCCCGGGATCTAGCAGAGTACAGGTGGCATTGTATTGGAGGGTCAGCACATCGGGGTTTGGGGTTTTAAAATTCAGAGTGTTGACATCGCGAGTAGCGATATCCCGATAGGGAAAACTCCAATAATAGAAGGGAGAAAGTCAACAATTGACCCATGTCGGGTTTCAGGGACTCGTGAGGCATAGAGCACACGAGCGTCGAATTCGCGATATCGCAAATTTTGATTTCCCGATTGTTAAGGGAGATCATTGGAAAGTGTTGTGGGTGAAGAATTCTCGACAGGGAAGTTGAGGGGCATTTTAGCTCCTTGGGCCAAAGTTAGAGAAGGTCCTGGTGGAAGCAGATAGCATAGGGTGTCGTATCACTGCACCAAGTGGTATCAGAGCTGGATTTCTTTGCTTTTTGAAGCAGAGAAGAGAATACACCATGCCACCCAGAAGGGAAAGGCAGTCACCTGACCCAGAAGACATGGAGGTGATAAGAAGAGGTAGGTCGGCAGGAAATCCAGAAATGGAGCTCCAGATGAGAGATCTCTGAGCAAGACTTGAGGAGATGGAGACAGCGCAAAGACGCGAAGCTAGCGTAGGGGATCTTAGCGATTCTGAAGTAGAAGAGGAAGTTGGACATACCGAAGAGGTCACAGCATAGGATGCATCAACAGAGCGGTTGATCAAAGTTATCACCAGGATGAGTTCCAAGACCAAAATGGACATTCTAGTCTATGAAGGAAGCCTGGATGCAGAAGAGTTGTTGGGCTGGATCAGAGCTCTTGATACCTACTTCGACTATGAAGACATCGAAGAGGATAAGAAGGTAAGACATGCTGTTACCAAGTTAAAGGGACATGCAGCATTGCGGTGGGATGAGCTACAGGCAGACAGACATTCCAAAGGAAAACAGAAAATTAAAATCTGGGATCAAATGATTGCTAAGTTGAAGGTAAAATTCATCCCCAGAGATTACCAGATCACACTGTTCAGGCGAATGCAGAACTTGAGACAGAAGTTGATGATGGTGAAGGAGTACACCGAAGAGTTTTATAAGCTCAACATCAAAGCAGGTCATCGAGAGAGCGATGATGAGAAAGTTGCCAGATACCTGAATGGGTTGAGGTACGACATTCAGGATGAATTGAGCATGGTAACCATCAGGACAGTGGAGGATGCTTACCAGATGGCTCTGAAAGCCGAAGAGAAGCTGAGCCGAAAGAAAGGATAGAGAGGATGAGGCAGGAGTCAGTCCAGAGGCAAGGCAGTTTCCCAGGAAAGAACTCAGAAGCCCAAAGAGGAATGGAAGAGACCTCAGGGTAAGGTTGAGAGAGGCAGAACCTCACAACAGAGGCATCCATATGTTGATCCGAGAGGACAGCAGAATGATCAGGGGGGAGATTATGCTGATGCAAACACACTTCCTCGTACTAGAGGCCGAGGTAGAGGAAGAGGAGAAGTGATCACATGTTTTACATGTGGGAAGAATGGGCACAAGTCATTTGAGTGTCCAGAGAAAAAGAAGGATGCAGGAGAAACTCACATCACATAAGTGCAGAAGCGTGATGCTGAGTCAGAAGATGTAGATAGCGGAAGATCGCTTGGGATGCATAAAGTTCTTTTGGCACCTGAGAAAGAGGTGGAAAGATCAGTGCAAAGGAGAATATTGTTCAGGACAGCTTGCACAGCCAAGGACAGAAAGTGCAAGGTCATTGTGGATAGCGGAAGCACCGATAATCTCGTTTCAACCGAGATGGTGGAGAAATTGGAGCTGGAGACAACTAAGCACCCAAGTCCATATAAAGTCTCGTGGCTACAGAAAGGACATCAGGTGAGTGTCACTAAACAGTGCTTGGTTGAATTCAAAATAGGGGGATACCATGATAAGATTTTATGTGATGTTATTCCCATGGATGTTTTTCATGTATTGCTGGGTAGACCATGGCAATATGATCGAAATGTGATTCATGATGGGAAGATGAGTAGATATACGTTGGAAAAGAATGGGAGAACCCATAAGTTGCTTCCAATAAAGGATAGGGAGGTGAAGCCGGAAGTAAGCAACACCATACTTCTCATGAGTGGGAAGGAGCTTCTCACAAAGATGGAGAAGAGGGAAGATCCACAATTCTTTGTGGTCAGGAAACCGAGAATTGTCCTGACTAGCACAAGACTAGATGACTTACCGGATGAGATTCAGGAACTGCTGGGAGAGTTCATTGACATCATCATGGACGAATTACCTCATTCGTTGCCACGGATGAGGAGTGTGAGTGATCACATCGACCTCATACCAGGAGCCAATTTACCAAACAAGGCTGCGTATAGGTTGATGCCTTAGGAGAATGAGGAGGTCAAGAACCAGGTAAAGGATTTATTGGATAAAGGACTGGTCAGGGAGAGCCTAAGTCCATGTGATGTTCCGACAGTACTAAGTCCAAAGAAGGATGGAGGTTGGAGGATGTGTACTGACTCCAGAGTGATTAACAAAATCACCATCAGATACAGATTTCCACTGCCGAGAATGGATGATCTGATGGATTGCTTGAGTGGGGTAAATTATTTTTCAAAAATTGATCTCAAGAGCGGATATCACCAGATTCGCATGAGGGAAGGTGATGAATGGAATATGGCATTCAAAACAAACGAGGGTTTGTATGAATGGTTGGTCATGCCATTTGGCTTGACGAACGCGCCGAGTACATTCATGAGACTGATGAATGAAGTCCTGAGGGAATTCATCGGGAAGTTCATTGTCGTATACCTCGATGATATACTGATTTTCAGCAAGACGAAGGTTGAACATCTAAAACATTTGGCCATTGTGATGAGAAGACTGCAGCAGGAGAAGTTGTTGATCAATATGAAGAAGTCTTCATTTATGCAAACAGAACTCATTTATTTGGGTTTTGTTATCTCAGCGAATGAGTTGAAGATGGATCCAAGTAAGGTGGACGTGATCAAAAATTGGCCATCACCGAGAAATGTGTTTGAGGTGAGAAGTTTCCATGGTTTGGCTAGTTTCTACCAGAAGTTCATCAGGAATTTCAGTGGGATTAGCGCAGCGATAATGGACACAGTGAAGAAGCGGTATAAGATTTTTCATTGGACTGCAGAGGCTGAGAAAAGCTTCAATCTGTTGAAGCGGAAGATCACAGTGCAACCAATCTTGGTGTTTCCAGACTTTCGAAAAATATTTCAGGTGAAATGTCATGCAAGTGGATATGCCATAGGAGCGGTCTTAAGTCAAGATGACAGACCAATCGCATATTTCAACGAGAAGCTGGATGAAGAAAAGCTGAAATACTCCACGTATGATAAAGAGTTTTATGCCATCATATAGGCATTAAAGAAGTGGAGGCATTACTTGATCCTGAAAGAATTTGTATTGTACAGCGATAACCATGCATTGCAGTTTGTGAGTCAATAGGAGAAGTTGAATCAGAAACATGCAAAATGGGTAGAGTACATGCAAAATTTAAAATTTGTAATCAAACACATTTCAGGAACTGCTAACAAAGTGGCTGATGCTTTGAGCAGGAAATGTTTGTTGCTGCAGGAGTTTTGAGTCAAAACCTTGGGTTTTGAAAGTCTTAGAGACATGTACGCAGGAGATGCAAACTTCAGAGAAGCTTATGAAGCAGCCGAGAACCCAGTCCTCAGAGACCAGAGCCCATGGATGGACTACATGATCCAAGAAGGATTTTTGTTCAGAGGCAATCAACTGTGTATTCCGAATTGCTCCATGAGGGAGAATTTGCTAAAGGAAAAGCACAGTGGAGGTTTAGCAGGGCACTTTGGCCATGAAAAGACATTTGACAAATTAAACAAATCTTATTTTTGTCCAGGCATGCGAGTAGATGTTAAAATATTTGTTGACAGATGCAGGATTTGTCAACATTCGAAGGGCCGAAAGAAGAACGTGGGTTTTTATCAGCCATTGCCCATACCCGAGAGGCCATGGGAGGCCATAAGCATGGATTTCGTATTAGGATTGTCGAGGACGCAAAGAGGTGTTGATTCCATCTTTGTGGTGGTTGACAGGTTTTCAAAGATGGCACATTTTATTCCATGCCAGAAGACCAGTGATGCGACCCACATCGCAAACTTGTTTTTCAAAGAGGTTGTTAGACTTCATGGATTACTGAGAAGCATAGTCTCGGACAGGGATACCAAATTCATAGGTCATTTTTGGAGGACACTATGTAAGAAGATAGGGACTAATTTGTCTTTTAGTTTAGCTTACCATCTGTAGACAGACGGACAAACCGAAGTGGTTAACAGAAGTCTTGGAGACTTGTTGAGGAGTTTGGTGACGGAACACCATAGTAGCTAGGACAACATATTACCACAGGCAGAGTTTGCTTACAACGATTCTGTGAATTGGAGTACAGGAAAAATTCCATTTCAGATTGTGTATGGGACACAACCGAGGGGAGTTTCTGAACTCAGGGAATCAGAACAGGCTACGACTAGCAGTGCGAGTGCAGAAGAGTTCGCTGAAGCGATGCAGGAACTTCGCAGTTAGGTGAAGCAAAGATTGATTGATTCAAATCAAGAGTATAAGCGCAGAGCAGATTAGCATCGGAGAAAACTTCAGTTTGAAGTTGGGGATCTTGTTCTAGCACACTTGAGGAAGGAAAGGTTCCCAAGGGGAACATACAACAAGCTAAAAATGAAAAAGATCGGGCCATGTAGAGTCCTGAAGAAGTTCGGAGAAAATGCTTACGAAATTGAATTTCCAGATGGCATCGAGATATCTCCGATATTTAATGTTTTGGATTTATACCCATACAGGGCTGGATAAGCAGAGACTGGAACTGAGGAACCAGTGGTCCAGTGGCAGAAGCAATTGCCAGTTGCAGAGAAGCCGCGGATGGAGTACATACTGGACAAGCGAGTGGGAAAGAAAACCAGACGAAAGCAGTATTTTGAGTACCTGGTGAAGTGGAAGAATCACACAGTGGAGGATGTCAGATGGGAGACTGAGGCAGTGATATGCAAGCATGGACAAACCGTGCAGGAGCTCATGGATAGGAGCCCATGAAAAATTTCAAGCCGAGGAGTATGATGCAGGAGCATCGCTCACTCATCAAGCGAACCAGCACATTGAGAGGAAATAGCTGGACAGCGCCAACACATATTTTGAAATACTTGGGAGTTGTTGCGCCTCTCTTTATGAAGTCAATCATAAAGAATCACACTTGTATTGTAAAGGGGACCTTGAGCCTTTAAGATCTCGTCCTTAGTAGATAAGAAAGCATTTAATAGATTTAATACTGGTAGATAGAATAGTTAAGTTTAGATTAGACAGTTTCAGTTTTCGAGAGGGAAACGGGATATAGACACCCTCCTTTGTACATTGTAACACCACAGAAGTATTCTGAAGAGAAGAGCAGTAGAGAAGTCTATGCAAAATCTCCATGTACAGACATTGAATTAATAAGAGAAAGTTTTGATTCAATTCCATGGCTGTGTTTCTCTCTGTGTATTTATGTTGATATGCTCATGATTGTTTGCTTCTTGTCATACATTTGCTTTTACATGCTATGTATGTGATTTCACAATTGAAGTGAAGTCTATGAAAACCAGGAGCTAGCTTCAAGTGTTTCTCTATCTTGAACTAGAGAATTCCTAGAAGGAGTGCAGTGGAATTTGTCCGCAAGGAGTGCGTGACTGCAGGGTTCAGATAGAAATTACTTTTGTTCTAAGCTCTCAGGAGTGAAGATTGAGCACCAGAGCCGTGCAAGGCATGCGCAGGCTGGACGAAAACTCAGAGTTGCGATTCTGAGCGAAAAGGGGAATTAGGACTACTGCTGCAGATGAGCGCGTAGGTCGAGGAAGCTTCAACACTTGATCGTGTTCGAAGAGTTGCCGCAAGGAGTGCGTGCAACAAGTATTCATAAAGACTCGTGATCAGTGAGGACAAGCTCAGGAGGAGTAGGCCTACAGTTCACTGAGGGAGAATTGCAGAATTGTTGTGGAAAGCCTGAGAGAATATCCATAGGTTAGCGAGTGGTTGAACAAGTCTTCACGGAGGAAGCATTTGTTTCATCTCGCAGAAAATATCAAAGGAAGGACAGACGGTTGACATCTCCTGGAGAAATTTCATGAGAACCCGAGGACCGTCAGATCCTGCAAAGGTGCGCGGAGTTTACAGTTTGAGCATTTAGAAGTTCGAAGATCAGGAGGAAAGAGTGTCGTTGATCTGGGTTCATGGGAACCATCATATTTTCACGTGCCATCGCATATCGGCATATTGCGAGTTGAAGCACCAAGACGTTGGAATGGGAGCGACGATATCACGATTAGCGATATCCCGATAGGATCCCAGCAGTTGATCGTGGGGACGCGTGTCAAGGAATCCCATCAAATCGGGGTTCGGAGAATCAAGATTCTCGACGAGAGAGAACTCTTGCATGACGGATTTGCGATCCGCGATATATCGAAGGTGATGTGGCAGTGTGAAACCCTGGGATCTAGCGGAGTACAGGTGGCATTGTATCGGAGGGTCGACACATCGGGGTTCGGGGTTTTAAAATTCAGAGTGTTGACATCGCGAGTAGCGATATCCTGATAGGGAAAAATCCAATAATAGAAGGGATAAAGTCAACAATTGACCTATGTCGGGTTTCGGGGACTCGTGAGGCATAGAGCACGCGAGCGTCGAATTCACGATATCGTGAATTCCGATTTCCCGATTGTTAAGGGAGATCATTGGAAAGTGTTGTGGGTGAAGAATTCTCGACAGGGAAGTTGAGGGGCATTTTAGCTCCTTGGGCCAAAGTTAGAGAAGGTCCTGGTGGAAGAGGACGGCACAGGGTGTCGTATCACTACACCAATAGACAACATGGTAGATTCTTATCCTTCACTCATCACCCATGCATAGAAAAATAAAGCATTTGAATCTATAGGTCTTTAAACACCGAAGTGATGACCATCGATTCAGCTCCTAACCATCTTATTAAGCACGGACTAATGTCTAAAGGGATAAGTAACAAAAGATAAAACCACACACTTTTCAGAATAATCAAAAAAATCCACATAGAAGTCATTGAAATCATAAGTTGGGTTCGCCAAGGGACTGCCATTCCACTGAGAGGTTTATCATTCACAATCCACATCAAAGAAAAATACGCAAAAACTAAACATTCA
>JZKD02S1721135.1:302789-312943 GCA_000966675.3 Picea glauca
GGGAACCCAATGCTTCTACATATAAGAGAAATCCTTTTCACCATATAACCTACTCACTAGCATGATGAAATCCTTCATGGGTTCTCATAAATTAGAGGTGGGATACAAATTAGATAGGAAATTCTAAATTATTTCTTTTGTCTTCCCACATAATTACAATCACCTTCATTGAGTCATGCTTGCTTGCAAATACCTACAAAAATTCCTTTTCCAACATTACCTTAGGATACGGAATCTTGGAAATGGTTTTAATAGTGTGTGGGGTGTACAAGGAAATCCTCATATTGTTAGCTAAGTATATATCCCTTTCCTTAGTGATAGTTCTCCTAATCAACCAAAGGACTACATTGAAATAAGGGAGAATATTTGGCTAGGTTGCAACTTTGTGAAAGGACTATATGAGGAAAGCCTCATATTGTTAGCTAAGTATATATCCCTTTCCTTAGTGATAGTCCTCCTAATCAACCAAAGGAATACATTGAAACAAGGATGAATCTTTGGATAGGTTACAAATCTTGGAAGCATTCATTTAATTCGCTTGGCTCAATTCCCACCCAACATGATTCTTTTTTGAAAAAATTAATATATTTTGTTCTCTTGGCCCAACACCTACCCAAAATACTGAGGGAAGAAATACTTTGTGTTTTCTCATAGGTTGGGCTCCAACCCTAGATTCAAAAGTCTTACATGTCAAGTTATCTTTTCAATGTTTATCTTTAGCTATACTATAATATGAAGATCATTGACCTAACATTTCCTTCTCCCTCAATGGAGTGTAGATACAACCAAATATGTATCTATCAGACCTATCATCAATCTCAAGCAATGAAATATTGAGAGGGACAAGGGAAAACATATCCAACACATGTTACAAGGCGAAATCAACTAGAGGTAAAAAGGTCAGAAGAAATTTTGGTAGGCGCATGAAATTATTTCTTGTTGAAGGAGGATCATGCTCTTATGTCGATGAGAGCATAGGTGACATCGAGGTTCCCTTGAGGTACAAACACCTACTGAAATAGTGGGTACCCAAGGAACTACCAGAGTTGGACACTGACTTCTGTGTTAATGAGAGGATGTATCGCATTGCTCCGTCATCCATCCATGGCCTTGGTTTATTCTCCATGGACAGCATAAAGGTAAAATATGGCAGATTAGTTGAATTTTTTGAGTATGTTGGACCATGTTACACTTATGGAGTATGGTTGAGGTGGGTCCAATATATGCCTAGTATGCGTAGATACGCACTCGCTGAAAATTATATACAGCTGAAAGAAAATAATAAAAATAAAGGAGAGACTATGTATATTGATGGAAGGCCAAAGGCATCGAGGAATATTGTAGGTCTTATAAACAGTACAAGGCCTGGGATGACAAGAAAGAGACCCAATTGCATTTTTTAGGAGCGTGAAGGTAATAGGATATTTGTATGTGTGGTGAAAACAATAACAGTAGGCAAAGAGTTGTTGGTCGATTAAAATATGAATCGAGTTGACCGAGGAACATCTTCTTTCGCTACGGTACAAAACCCATTATAGCCAAACTTAAAAAGGGATTACTTAATTTATGAATGTTTCATTTGTGACGAAATTTTATCTTATTTTTGAATGTTCCATTTGCTAATTTTTGCTCAATGTTTCATTTCCAAATATTTGCTAATTTGTATGTGTGAATGTTTCATTTGATAATATTTGCCAATATTCCATTATTTCATATATTCTTTTTTCAATATTTATTGCACGTACTAACATTATTCTTGAAATTCTTCCAGAGTGGTAATCGGGGCAAAGGCCCCATTCCTAGCACCACATCAACTGAAAATGATGAATATATAAGCGATGAAGAGATATTTGATTCTAGAGACCCCTTGCAGACAATATAATTGTCCCTAAGAAAGGCCAATAGGGAATTCTGGGATTTGGTCGCTGCTGGGCTGGAAACTGCTAAGGTTTTCCAAAGAATAGATGAATTACACATTAAGATAGAAAATTATGGGGTAATCCATATCATCTAACAATATCAATTTTTGGTTTTAAATTTTGTAATTTGATATATGCAATTAACACATATTTCTCATTGTAGAATTTTGTGAGATCGATGAGAGGGGAAGGGGAAGGCCCTGGTAGCAGCAGCACAAATGCAATAGCAAACCCGCATGGACACATAGCCACCAGGCTATTTTCCACCCCAAGTGTGTTGCCTGAGACCGATTCTATACCTTCTAGGGCTGATGCCATGCCCCCACAGCACACATCGGATCGTGTAGGTGGTGTACATGATCATGGAACTGATCACTCTTTCGTTGATTGTTACCCTGGTGCTACACATATCCAAAGCACATGAACAACAACGATATCATTTTTGGTCGACCAGGACATGGTTCCTCTAAAAATAGTACAGCTACCAGGTATCTAATATATGTCTTTATCGGGATTCATGTTATCTAATTGTTTAAACAATCACATATAAGTGAGATTTAAATTACTAATGATGATGTTGTTTTACAAGAAACAATGTGTTCTACAATAGCTTGCATGACTATGCATTAGAAATTTTTGGGCCACCATTCGACTACGATGGAATCGACAAAATTCTAAACTGAAAAGCCTTCTTATCTCTAGACTGGTTGGCGAGTTTGGTGACTCGTTCAATAAGCCGAAAGTCCTAAAAAGGACTGACAAGCATTTGAAACATGTTAGAGAGGCGTATAGGAATAAATTAGTACAGGGCCCCAAGTGTGAACATCCTTTGGTTGTCCCCAAGAGGGAGTGGAAAGAAATTATTCTTAATGCAAGAGAATTAGCGATGAAAGAACAAGGGAAGAAACCACCTGGCCCTAGAAGGTAAGAGGTTTTTTCAATTTACTATGATGGTCCTTTGTTTACTTTACGAGGAAAAAAATCAATATCTAACATATGTCAAAAAATTGTGTAGACTCCAAGACACTTCCAAGGAAACAAAGGCAAGACAAGAAAAACACAGCCAACATAAACTGGGCCAAGGTGGTTACAGGAGATTGAAGGCACGGTTTGTAAGTGCCTAAAGATTTTACTTTTTTTTTTATCATCGTCACAAAATATGTAATTCATTGCAGCTAGTGACTAATGATTTTGATATTGCTCAATGCAGGGGGATTTGTTAAATGATCAAGCCACAGAAGAAGATCGAAAGGTCGGGTTCACGCAGGGTTTTGATGGTGTGGTGGTGAGATGAAGAAGCTTGGGGAAATCACCATGTGTCTCTCTAGAGGACATGGTAAATAAAATGAAATTAAAAACTTGTCGATTAGTTTTTACTCATTGATTACTTGTAATGTAAAAAATATTTTGTATTCATTTAAAATGTAAAATAATGTGTGTCTTTTCCACATTCACAGGAGAGTAACAATGCTACCAATGCTCTTGATGTACCGTCCAATGAACCACATCCCGACCCCCATATTGATTCAAGCGTTGTTGTTGAAGGACCATTACATAGTGGTATGCACGCATTTTTAATGTTTTTCCATTTTTCAATGAGTATTAATATTTAGGGTATATTCTGTACTAAATACTTATATTGTTTCATATGGCAGAGTGTGTAGATGTTGATCAAGAGCGGATATAAAAAAAAGCACAGAAACAACAATGCGGCCACCAGCTACTGTTTCTACTGCACCGACTAATCTAGGTATAAAACATTGTAATTAAATATGTATTAATTAAATTTCCCTATGAATAGTGAATAACAATATCACTTGAATTTTTTTTGTTTTTGTAGCAATGGATGCCCATGCGCATCCTCAACCTCCATGCCGAAATACTAGAATTTCATAATGGCATGAGGTGTTGAGTATTGATGATGCAACACTTCAAGAAGGCCCAATAACTGTGGGGGATCAATTAAATTATGATGATGACTTAATTTGTTCTTTCATGGAGACCAAGAAGAAGAAGAAGAAGAAGAAGAAGAAGAAAAACAAATGATTAGACATTTTATTATTAATATAAATCCAATATATTTTTGGTCCAATGTAATGTATTTTGTTTTCCTACATGTCGTGAATGTTATTTTCTTTCATGTTTTTTTTTTTATCACATGGCGATGAATTTTTTTTGCTTACATTTAATGTTATTGTCATTTCTAATTATAGTTGTAAAATCTAGATAGATTGGGTATGGGGAAATGAGAGTGATGTAAGAGGGGGGAAGGGGCCAAAAGAGCTTCCACCTTCACGTGATTGGTCCTGTTCAGTAGAGAACAATTTATTCTCGAAACGAAGAGAATTTCATTCAGGTATTCGTCTTTAGTCATTAATTTGTAGAGGTTGTTACATATTTAATTAATATTCTGAAATATAATAAAGTCATGTGATGAATCGTAGGATGGAGAGGAGAAACATTAGAGGCACCCCATCACTCAAAGGTATGGATCTTTTTAAGTACTGGTTTAAGGTGATTTTTGGTTGAGTTATGACTATCATGATATTTCGTAATGAATGTGGAGATCAATTTTTTTTTTTAGGAAATTTGAATTTAAGAAGACAAAGTTATGTTGACTCCACGAGTGTTAAGGATGCATGGTGGTGGGCACAATCCCCAAGGTATGTCTCTCTAGACAACATTGTTTCTAGCCTAAATCAATGTAGTACACACTGAATGCAGTGACCCTGAGGTTCATCATCCTCTTCATATGCTTCTTTCTCCTCCTAAGAGGTTTGAACCTCCTAACCTAACCTAGTCTACCCCTACATACCTTGGCCTACCCTAAACCTAATCTACATCCTAAGTCTAGCAATCCTATACTCTTAGTGGCCTAACAAAATACATCTAGACCTAATCTCTATAGCTCCCTAAAGCTACTAAATCTACTAGCTTGGCACTCAATTTAGGACTAACATAACTATTACAAAGACAGCCCGACCATTTTAATGCTAGATATAGATTCACTCTGACACAGTCCCCTATTCTCGGAAGTTTTGGAGAGATTAATATATCATTTGATTTATTTCAATGTCTAGAACAACATACCATTGTAACTGACTAAATCCAATAACTTGGATCATGTCCCTTCTAACTAGATTTAGATACTAAGTTCCATATAATTATACCTTGCAATTCTTGTTGTCACCATGTTTATATGGGTTTGTTCTTTTGGTCACTTGTTTATTAAATATTTCCTTGAGCTAATGATATAGTTTAACCTGTGACAAGCACACAATTGTAATTATGTTCCCTATAGTTAAGTGCAACTTATAATCATTTATCATAAATAAGGAAATGATCTTTTTCTTAAATTTGGATTTGAGTCCTAGTTGATGCCATAATTTAGATTTATGTGTTGTGTGGTGATTAATTGTAGTAATGGGAAGAACTTCTCATCATTCAATCTGATGCAGGAGCATCCGCAATACATCATACGAACCGCGCGAGGAGAAAGAGATTGTACAGTTGGACAAGCCAGCAAACCTTTTTGATTTTGAATTTCACCTTGGTATTGTTGCGCCGCCGTTTACTAAAGGCATTCAAAGCTGAGCGCATTTGTAACATATTGTGGATAAGGAGGCATTAAATAGTTTTAATGTTGGTAGATAGAAAATTAGCTGTAGATTAGACAGTCTCTACTTCCAGGAGGGAAAACGAATATAGGCACCCTCCTTGTATAATTGAGATTTATCATTCAGCATTAGCAAGAGGAGAAAAAGAAGAGCAGAGCAGAGAGCTTGTGAAGAAACTCCATGTACAGACATTAAATGAATAGGAAATCTTTTATTCAATTCCATGGATGTGTTTAGTCTCTTTGTGTTGTTGGTATTATGATGTTGCATATTTGCTTCTTTTTATGCTTATCTATTATATGTTGTGTATGTGATTGCATATCAGGTTCGTAACCTGAGGGAATGAGTTTCAATTGTTTCTCTGCTTAGTCCAGGAGATTCCTGCATCGAGTGCAGTTGAATACCTCCGCATAGAGTGCGTCGAGGAGGCTAAGCGGTTAAACTTTTGTTCTCTTTTGCCCAGAGTTGGGTTTGAGTTGTTCGAGCCTTGCAGGTGAGTGCAGGTTGGATGGGAGCCTCAGTAGCAAGTCTGAGAAGGAAAAGGTCGAGATTGTTGCGAGCGTGAGTGCACAGGACCCGGAAGAATTCATCACTGTTGGAAGTGGTTGAAGACCGAGCGTAGGGAGCGCGTTCGAGGAACCTCTGAAGGAGTCAGATAGAGATATACGCTCAGGAGGGATAGTCCCTTTACTTCAGTTGCACAGGACGAAGGTGGTGTAGCGGAGGATTATCAAGAGGAAGAGAATCGACGGCGTGAAACTCCAGTGAAGGTTCGCAAAATCCCGAGGACCGTCCGATCGGGGAGGAGTCGCGCAGGAGATAAGCGTATACACAGGTGGCGTGGAGTCAAAGTCCATTGGGCTTCGGGGTCTCGGCATTTGGGGATTTACAAGGCGAGAGGTTTACTCTTCGTGAGATCGTGAGTTGCGATTCCCCGAACCGATCTGAGCCGTTGATCGGAGAAGGGACACGTGGCGCAGGATCCCCGAGAATCGGGATTCGGCGTTCGGCGTTTCACAGAGTAAGAGTTTTATACTCTTCGAAGTCGCGACCGACGATTTCCCGAGTCAGCTGGAACCGTCGATCTCCAGGGAGACACGTGGCGAAGGATCCTGAGGGGTCGGAGTTCGGGGTTTTGCAAGGTCTGTGACCTTGTGTATCAAGGAACGCGAATTCCCGAATCGCGATTTCCCGATAGCATGAGTGGGAGACAGGTGTCAGGACGAGAGGCCTCACCTGGGATGTTGACAGATGGCATCGGAGAATTGAGGTTCGGGGATTTGTGATGCAAGTGAATTGTGACCGGCGAAATCGCGATCCGCGAAATCCCGATCGCACGAGCAAAGGAGGTGACGTAGCTGAGTGGGACCTCCAGAGAGAGAGTGGAGGACAGGTGTCATCGGGCTTCGAGTTTTCAGCGTTCGGTGCTTCGGGGTTCTCGACCACGAAGAAACTTTGCATCGTGGATTCGCGATCCGCAAAATCCCGAAGAGGACGCGGCAAGGTGGGTCCACAGGATATAGTGGAAGACAGGTGGTGTCAACTCGAAGTTCGGGGTTCGGGGATTTGAAAGGGTAGTGTAACATAACATCACCATTCCCGATTTCCCGATAAGGAAAATCCCGATAGTGGGAGATTTGACCCGTTGACCATCGGGGGTCGGGGTTTTGTTGTGCATGTGAACTATGTTCGCATGAACCGCGAACTCCCGAAGTGCGATTTCCCGAGTTCCGAAAGGGAGACCGCGAGAAGGAAAGTTGTGGGTAGGAGAACTCCCGAGAGGAGTTGAAGAGCATTGATTCTTCGGGCGTGAGGATTAGAAGGTCCTGGTGGAGCGACCTGCTCGGTGAGGGGCGGGTGGCGTCACAATCGAGTTCAGTAATGAGGTGTGTATTGTCTTTGTCTAGACTATGAATAGGATATTTAGAACAATCTAGTATCAAGGTTCCTATTCCATTCCACATGCCATGTGAGTGCAAGGAATGCCCTTTTGAATACTAGAACCCCTTGTCCATCTAATGAATGTGTTCTTTTTTTAACCAATTCTCTCCAAGGTTATATTGTTTTCTTATTATTTCACTGTCTATGTCTACCTTTGGTGTCATCGCCTATGTTATCCACTTTTGTTGTAATTTCAGGGTAAGTATAAATACAATTATATTTTGAGGATGATTCATCTTTGCATCCATGAATTGGATATCTACAATTGCAATATTTGAGTGTGAAAAGTATTCCACTTTGTTTTTTTGAGTGGTGGGTGTGTCGTGTTCAACACCGGTGGTCCCTTCTCTGTTATGTTAAAACAAAAGACCTAGATTCCTTTTGTTTGTGTATATAAGATATCCACCCTTTGTTTCAACACTTCATTTATGTCCTCTACTATCGACACTCTTGCAGTTCTCTGTCTACCTTATTTTGGTATCCATACTAGAGAATCCTAACTAATTTTATCATGAAAATGTCGAGATACAGGGTATAGATCTTACATGGACCTCTAAGGATGGATCATATTAAGTTAATCACTTCCTTTCTTCTCTCAATCAAAATAGTTGGTGGAAATGAGTGGTAGGAATAGACCTAGGTCACACCAAATACTAGATTGGATGGGCTATGAACTTTTATTCAACCTCCATCTAGCAGACCTACCCCCAATAGGATTTTGAGGAGATCTCTTTCTTATCAAAATTCATTTTCCACTACAAACCCCCTTCATGAAACCAACCTTCAATCGCTAGGTATTTTTAATTTCACCCATGGTTACATAGTCAAGTCCTCTCAAATCTGGACTCTCCCCTAAAGACATTGTCAGGCAATGAATTGACTAATCTGCGGTTGGCGACTCACCGGGGAAATTATCTTCTCCCTTCTCTACTTTTAGTACTATTTTTGTAGTGACATCAAGGGCTTCATATTCTAACGAGGATGAGCATCCCTTTTTCATGTTACATATGAAATTTTCATTTTGTCATTTCTCTTTTTCAGTAGTTTAACTTATTTCGTTTTATAATTCATATTCTAGGAGATGCTACTATGATCCCACAATGGTTCACTACTCAATTGTACTTTTGAGTCCCATTGACCTACCTTTGAGGTCATTAGTAAACATTGATAAAATTATCATATCTTGGTATTCTTACATTTGCCTATTATTGGGTACTTTCATTCATAAAAAGAAAAACTCAGAAGTCAGGTATCCTAACATAAAAAAGGATCAAGAAAATTATTTCTAGTAAATCCATAATCATTCATTTGTAAATAAAATATCCATTGCACCTTGAGAAGCTCCCCAAAGGAAAGAAACATGCCATACATTTAGTAAAATGGGGATCAAAATTTTTTGTAGTTATTTATAATATTCATTTAAAGGGAGGCATTACTTAGGTCCAGTTAATAATAAGTTTCTTATATGTCAGCATTTTGCGAAGATAAATAATTGATACTTAGGTGGTGTTGACATTAATAATACACATTCTTGGTTTGAACACAACTTTATTGGAATGGTAAATATTAAAAGTTTTTCAAGGAATTTCCTTTGGACAACACTCTTTGTGAAGTTTGTTGTCCATATTCATTAGTAACCTACCCTAACCTAGACACCACTCTAAACTATTAGACTCCTAACGCAAGATATCTAGGCCTCTCTCCTACTATCCTAAAACTCACGTCCATCCTCAGGACTGTCTACCATTTGACTATCCTAAGCTATTTTTTCAGCCCCAACCTACCTAACGTTGACTTATTTTCATACTAGCTCACCCTAGGATATCTCCCCTTTCATGCCTAGGCCATTATCTCCCTAACGCAAGGCCATTAACCCTATCTCCTAAACATTTAGACACCCCACGGCTACCTACAGAAACCCTTACTGCTAACTATCATGAAGTCTTAATTTAAGACCCTATTCCACTTTGACACACCCCTAAAAACAAACTCACATACCTCATAGTCACTCTACCTAAACCGCCTCCCAAACTCTCCACCCAAAATTATAGTAAAACCTTCAATTATGACTGTGTGAACATATTCATTCCAGCCACATTTAATTTTTTTTAACTGAGATAATTCATGGGGAACATAACCTACAATCTGCATACATAAACACCATTAAAAATATTAACTTTTGTGCATTTGGAGGGGTTACATATCATTTTCATTTGCATATTTAGGACAAGTAGGACTAATACATATTGAATTGAAGTCAAATACACAGTCCCAATTTCTGATATGTAATGAACTGAGAAGAATACTATTGGATTATTGGATTGACACATATGAAACGTGTTGTGGCTTTGAAATATTGATGCCTTGAAATTAGTTTGATCAAAGTCGTAGATACTTCAAAGAAAATTATTGTTCTCTATTAGGCAATTGTGTATATCATTAAAATTTAGTCATTGATTGACCTTAATAATTTGAATACTTGCATTATTCTTGAGATTGAATGAATCATCCTCTAGGCATTGTATACAAACACAAACACATGTGGCATTTGCACACTTAAGGGAATATCTTGTTGTCACATACATTTCCTTGAATCATTCATTGAATATCTTTTAGATGAGTTTACATGAAAGAGTGTTTCATTATTTCATTGTATGTAGTTTTTTTCATATCATGG
>JZKD02S1721135.1:315036-328401 GCA_000966675.3 Picea glauca
CCTAGAAATGGGTTAAGTGACCTAAAAATGGGTTAAGTGACCTAGAGGATGAAAGTATAAATAAGATAGCAATGGTCTCTTGTAGATCATCATTTTTGTGGATCAATGGAGAGCTACTTGTGAGAATATCTTTTGGAGTATTGATGGAGAGCTTCTTCTGAGAGATTCCTAAACATTTTTGGTGTGGAACACTTGAGCATATTGAATATATATAGGTTACTGAGGTAACCAGGGATATATAAGCCGAAATTCTGAGGAAAATGAAGAAAAGAAGGTCGAAATGCAAGGAAGGATAAATTCTTTTGATGGTGTTTTCTAAGGTATGTTATTTACAGGTCATCTCGCCATTTTCGCTATAACGTTTTTTCTATAATGATTTAGATCCTGAAATTTCTATGAAAGTGAGAAAACATATCCAAGTATATTTGGTTAAAAATAAATATTGTGGGTCGTTGTATTTTGGGAGTTACACTTCGTGGAAAATAGGGTTTGTGACCAGTCCTGAAACTAGTCAAAAACAGGTGTTTCGGGTAAAAACATCATAAATTCTTCATAACATATCCAAATTCAGTGAGATAAATTGTGTTGGTTATATTATAGTCTGTAGTATTCTCTAGAATATTTTTAGATCAATTCCACAAATATTCTGTGCGGGCCACACTCTACAATGTCGCTCTCTAGAATAATCCAGAATTCAGCAAGGTATGTCATTTTTGCTATAACTCCTTTTCTGAGAGGTTACAAGTAGTGAGACTTGGAGGAATTTCATAAAACACACTGAAGAACATTGTGTATAATTTTTAGATATTTATTCATTACAGGTACAAAGTTATGATTATTTCAAGTTAGGGTTGTTGACTAATCCAAAACTAGTCATGGTTGAGACAAGTAGTTGATGAGTTGACACATACATGAGGTGTATAGTTGATGATGTTGGTATATATCAATGAGTCATTGTTGATGAGTAGTTGACACATGATTGGTATATACTTGGTACATGGTTGGATGCACTTGTTTATGGTACAGGTTGATTACAGGTAATTTGGCACAGGTTGGTGCATGGTTGATGCTCTTGTTTATGGTACAGATTGATATATGTTGAGGATTGTTTCCTCATATCAGTTGGTGTTGAGAATGTAAGATGAGTCTTGCATATAGAGTTGGTTCTCTTGTAGAGTTGTACTCTATTCAGTTGTTGCTGAAAAACCCCTGGATTGAAGTCCATAATAAAAAGAAAAAATTGTACATACATCTTGTGTTCCTTGTGTTCCTTGTGGAGATGATTTGTTGATGATATATTGTTGATATATGTTGTTGATATGTATTCACATATAACCGATTATTAATGACAACAATGAGTAATGAGTAAATGTCGAATGCTAACTAATGAGTTTTGTGTAAGAGGGAAGTTTTGGGGAAAATATCCCCACACTCATTCACCCCCCCCCCCTGCCTCTAAGTGTGGTAGGTGTGTCCAACATAATCTTGGTAACTTAAGTAGATCAATAAACTATGGAGGAAAAAGGATCAAATCGGATGACATTATAAACTCACATCCATTTAGAAAGACATGGGTCACTTGAAAGACCAAGGCTTTCAACTATGTTGCTCAGAAGGTTTTAATCAATGTGTGAAAACATGGAGAAGACTCATTATGCTAGAAGGAAATACCTACACAAAGGCATATGTGAATGGCCAGTAATGATAGGTAAGATACTTCTTCATACCAGCAAAAACATATATATGATTTGTATATAGTAGATGGCCAGACATAATAAGTAAATACTTGCAGCTTAAGATTATGAGTGCACTGATAGGATGAAAACTATCTGTCACTAAGACAAACATAAGAAGCAATGTATATAAGTCTAATATACCAACGAAGAGATGGGATGACAACCTTCTGTCATTGAGTATACATAAACTTGGAAAGAAAGGGTATGAAAACTGAACGAACAAAATGAAAGAAGGTCGATGTTAAGATATATTCATGGACATCTTCAAAGGATGAAATGTACAAGTCTTCAAGAATAGAAACACAGTCCTTAGACTGTTTTCCCCCCCTTTGGTGTCTTAGAATTCTTAGTCTTTTATAGACTTTACATCAAGGTTTCAAGATCCTAATTTAATGGATCTAAAATACCAAAAATAAACATAATCAATTTTATCTTTTAGCATAAATGATCCAATCTTATCATCATAAGTCGAATTTGACAACCTGGAGAATTATTTGGCAACTTGCTAGTGAAAATCACAGATTTCGAAATCTATCTTTGATGGTTGGGCGATTTCTGTCAAGAATAAACATGCCATTTGGCTTCATTCCCTTACCATATTCCTTCAAAACTTGATTAAGAGGATGATCTGTAATTATTATCTTTTATTTGAGATCATTCCCACAGTTTCTGGAAACGGAAAAATGCAATCTGGGCAGAAAGAAGACTGATCTAGACTCTTCAGAGCTTTCGGCAGCTTACTAGTCATGTATTTTGACTTTTAGACACCGAAAGTCAGATCTTTCCAGTGGCTCATTACACTGTAAATTTCACATTTAGCCACCGAAAACTAAAATTAACCTTTGGCCTATTTTTAGAGGTGAAATCCTCATTTTATTGAATTTTTGTGAATTTGAGCCTTTCTCAAAACCTCTCAAACTTTAAGATTTAAAAATAAAATTATTATCTTTAATTTGAGATCATTCCCACAGATTCTGGAAACAGAAAAATGTGATCTATGCAAAAAGAAGACCGAACTGGACTCTTTAGAGCTTTCAGCAGCTTACTAGTCATGTATTTTTCCTTTTATCCATCAAAAGTCAGAGCTTTTCAACGGCTCATTAAACTGTAAATTTCACATTTAGTCACCAAAAGATAAAATTAACCTTTGGCCTATTTTTAGAGGTGAAATCCTCATTTAATTGAATTTATGTGAATTTGAGCCTTTCTCAAAACCTCTAAAACTTTAAGATTTAAAAATAATTATTCTACCTAATGATCCTCTTATCATGTGATTTGGGAAATATTAGCAAGTGATTTTTTATCGCTAACAGAACCCCAACATTATTCCTGTGTGAATGACATATTTTGTTTTTAAGAAAAACCCAACATTAGTCGCTCTAGCGACGAACAGTTTCGTCGCTTGTATAGCCATTTGGTCACTTGATTAAGTTTGTCAGGGTTGTCTTGGTTACTCTTGTGACTAATATTAGTCATTATACTGACTAACATTAGTCGCTAGACCGACTAATTATGGTCGCTAAAGTGACCAAGGTTATGTTTTCCTTAGAGATGATAGCAAGTCTTGCGACTAAAGTGGGTCATTACACCGACTAGCATTAGTCGCTAGACCGACTAATTATGGTCACTAGACCAACTAATTATGGTCGCTAGAGTGACCAAGGTTATGTTTTCCTTAGAGATGCTAGCAAGTTTTGCAACTAAAGTGGGTCACTAGACCGACTAATATTGGTGGATGGACTGACGAATGGTAACTTTTCCCTATTGTGTATAGGCTTCTTTTCCTGGTCGCTAGATCGACGAAGATCCATGTGTAGTCGCTAGACCAATGAATCTATTTCAACGAAAACAAAAATCATCTTGGTCGCAACAACGACCCTATTCCGACGAAACTTCGTCGCTACTTCGTCGTAAAAACGTTCAAATTTAGTAGTGCAAGAGAGGATCTTGAGGAGATAGAAAAAAACCTCGATGGGTTGACCTTAGGTATATCGGATATTCGAAGAGATGATCTTCCATGAAGGTACCAACGACACACTACGAGAGTATCTAGATGCATATCTCATTTTCTTCAACAAGTGGCTCAATCCATAGTATGCTACCATGAGCATCGTGGGCCTAGAGATGACTAGGATCCATTCATTTTTTTGTTTATCGACATGTATTGATATAAAATCCATAGGCTTCGTGTTTTCCCAACACATTTTGTGAAACTTTTTAAAAACTTAATATAAGACAATTTATACTTATGTTCTATTTGTTGCATATGTAAATTTTACAAATGTTGCAAATTTCTATCTAATACATAATTAGTTAAAGCATATGTTAATGTATTTAGATTTCTTTGAATGTGTTGATATTCTAAATAGCCAGACTCTCTTTCCAAGAGACAGACCCTTAAATATACCTGTAAAAGAGTAGGACTTCTGATAGAATAAATGTTACTTAATTGTAGTACCACAAGTTGAGACTCGATTCAAACAACTAAGTGATGAATGCACGACCAAGATATACCATGTAGAATTATAAAATCAACGATGGGCATGTATATTTCCCATGCAACAAAATCAAGGTTTTGACTAATGCAACTAGAACCAACATCAAAGCCAACATAAGGTGAATGGAGCATCGACATCTGCAAACCAAGCACAATGCAAGATAAGCAGTAGACATAAATCGTTGAAAAAGGAGATAATAGCACACCAAAATATGGCACAGTATATACAAAGAAGTTATGTATAATGACTATATGCATAGTACTTATTTAGGTAAATCCCATTCTAAGGCTCACCCAAAGGAATCCCATCATAATCCACTAACTCATAGGCACCTTTCTCTAATACATGGTTAACGATATAAGGGCCATGCCACATGGGATCGAATTTACCTGCCCTCAATATATCATGATCTTGATCATATAACAGGACCAAATCACCTTCAAAAATACACGAGGTCTAATAGTTTCATCATATTGAGCTTTGACATGTTTCTAATGGGTTTCATTATCCATAGCAACATCACGATGATTTTCATCTAATCATGTCAAGTACAAAATATTCTATTCCTCGGAAGTGGTATTGGGAAGTAATTTGATGGATAATTTCAAGGATAATATTTTTCATTCAATCAACAACATGACTCATAAACCATATACCAGTTGGAATGGTGTAAAACATGTGGTTGTTTTGATCAAGGTTTGATATGCCCATAATGTCGAGAAAAACATTGTATGCCAATTCGATTTGTGAATCCCTATCATCCTACGAAGCATCATTTTCAAAATTTATTTACTGCTTCAACTTTACCATTGGCCTGTATAAATTAAGGAGTTGAGTTTTCATTTTGTAAACCCAACTTGGCATTTAATTCCAACATCATGTAATTTCAAAAATGAGTGCCATGATCAGTGACAATGGCTTGGGGCAGACCGAATCGAGAAATAATGTGATTAAAAATGAAAAGCTCTGCAGTTTTCCCAGTATTATTGATTGTAGGCATCGCCTCGGCCCACTTAGTGAAATAATCCATGAAAACAATAATATATGCCCATGCCCCCTGGCAGAGTGAGGGTTACATGTAATGAAATTAATACCCCATTTAGAAAATGGACTAGAAGAAACTACAAGGTGCATTGGAGTAGGAGGCATATGCAGTTTACGATTGTATATCTAACATGGATGACATTTTTGGATTGCAAGCATGCAATCCTTAAACAACGATGGACAAAAATATCTGGCCCATAGAATTTTTTGGGCAGTGGCATACCCAAACATATGAACACTGCATGCTCCGACATGATGGTCATCAAGATATCTCTCGACCTCTTTATGCGCTAAACAACGTCTAAAAATGTAATCGATACCACTATGATAAAGGGTATCGCCAAAATTTATGTATTGTTGGGGTTGGTATCGAATTCGACGTCGTTCAGTGCTAGGAAAATTTTGATGAAATGTTTGGGTTTGAAGATATATAATAATATCTCCATAACATGGATCTGAAGAACCTATCAGAAAAATAGATTCATTAGGAATTGAATCTTCTTCCACACTTTCTATTTCAGTTGAGGGAAGGTCACAAATTAACTCAGCAAAAACCAAGGATTTATTTGAATTGGATTTCTCAAATTCCAAATCAAACTCTTGTAGGATAATGATTCATTTAGAGTATTTTCTCCCCAACACCTATCTATTCAGAATACATTGCATGGGATTGAAATCATAAATGACGGTGGTTTTACACAATAAGATATACTGACAGAAACATTGGAGATATTGAACAACAACTAATGTCAATTTCTCCACATGTGAATATTTCATTTTGGAAGTGTTGAGACTCTGAGTTAAATAGTAGATCACATGTTCATCATGTGATTCATCCTCTTGGACAAGCATCATTGCAATGGTACTGTCAGAAGTGGCAATGTACAAAAATTAATCTCAACTGTAATCTGGGGGATGTAAAAATGATGTTTGGGAAGTGGCATACCCAAAAATATGAACACCACATGCTCCGACATGACGGTCATTAAGAGATCTCTTGACCTCTTTATGTGTTAAACAACTTCGAAAAATAGAATCAACACCATGACAATAAAGGGTATTGCCAACAATGATGTATTTTTAGGGTTGGTATCGAATTCAACGTCGTTCAGTGCTAGGAAAATATGGATGCAATGTTTGGGTTTGGAGATATATAATAATATCTCCATAACATGGATCTGAAGAACTGATCAGAAAAAGAGATTCATTAGAAATTGAATCTTCTGCCACATTTTTTGTTTTAGTTGAGGGAAGGTCACAAATTAACTCAACAAAAACCAAGGATTTCTTTAACTTGGTTTTCTCAAATTCCAAATCAAAATCTTCTAGGATAACAATCCATTTAGAGTATTTCCCCCCTAACACCTATCTAGTCAGAATATGTTGCATGGGGTTGCAATCATAAATGATGGTTTTTTTACACAATAAGATATAGTGATGGAAACGTTGGACAACTTGAACAATAACTAATGCCAATTTCTCCACATGTGAATATTTTATTTTGGAAGTGGTGAGACTCTGAATTAAATAGTAGATCACATGTTCATCATGTGATTCATCCTCTTAGACAAGCACCATAGCAATGGTACTGTCAGAAGTGGCAATGTACAAAAAGTAATCTCGACTATAATCTGGGGGATGTAACGATGATGTATGAGTTAACACATGCTTCAAGGCATCAAAGGACTTTTGTGCAATTCCATCCCAAACAAAAAAAAACCCTTTCTTAAGAAGTTTAGTAAGACCTTTGGTCATTTCAACTTAGTTTGGAATGAATCGACGTAAAAAACTTTCCTTCTCTTGCAAACTTTGGAGTTGGCGTAATGTGGAAGGAGGAGGTAAGTTCACTATGGACTCAATATTCAAGGGATCAACACAAATGCAGTGCTTGGATACAATGAAAACTAAGAGGTGTCTTGATTCCACAAAAAATACACATTTATGTGGATTTAAGAGAATATTGTAATGTCAACATTAAAGTAAAATAGCTTGTAGATGTTGTGGATGATCTTGACGATGTATGGAGTGTGCAGGAAAACCATCAAGATATGGTTGAACAATATGATTAATTTCATGAAATGCATAATACATAGCTCATTTAAAATTAGCGCCAATGTTCTAAAGTCCGAAAGGAAGCTTTCGATAGGCGAAAGCACCCCAAGGACAAATAAAATAAGTTTTATGTTGCTCTGATGGTAGTATGTTTATTAGATTATAGCTGGAAAAAACATCCATAAATGAGAATATTTCACTATCGACACAATCATTGACTATCTAGTTGATAAAAGGGGTTGGATAATTATCTTTCGGGGAAGCCCGATTAATATCCCTATAATCAATACATACATAGATCATGCCCTCAGTCTTTATGAAGAGACTAATATTGGAAACCCAATCAGTAAGAGGTACGGGATAAATAAAACCTGCTTTAAGAATTTTTTCAACTTCTTCTTTAATAGTGGTGACTTTTCATGGATGAATAGGACAAATATTTTTCCGAACATGATTGGCTTCAAGATATGTCTTAATTTCGTGAATGACAATTTATGGGTCGATACCAGGAATTTCTTCATAAGACCAAGAAAATACATCGTGAAATTCTTGGAATAGTGCCATGTAAGCTCATATTTCATCAGAGGAACAAGAGGCACCTATATGAATATTTTTCATGACCTTAGGATTTACCGAGACATTTCCTAAATTCCCTTCAGATGAAACATCATGGATTAACATGTGAGTTTGGGAATTCTCAATTTCTTCAGATGGAACGAAAGACTCTAAATGACTCTCAATAGTCTCAAGCTTAGGGAGAAACGCAGAATGATGATGATGATCATCCCATGGAGTGTCCTCCAAATAAATTATCTCCATGATACTTTCATTAATAGGGAAAGCATCATCAAAAGGATCAGGAGATATAGTAGAAATAAGCCAAGAGGAGTGAGAGTATTAGTCTAAAATCGGATTTGTTCGATCATAAGTATCAAAAATTTCCATAGAGGTAGATTGGATGTCTTGATAATCCAACTCAAAAGGACTAATATAAATTTGGTCATCGTAGAGTTCATATTCTATAGGACTTGGAACTACCCAAGGATCATATGATTCTAGGGAACTACTAGCACCAGTCGAAATCATGTCAATCTGAGCGACAACAGGAGGAATGTTAGGTGGTGGGAGTGGAGAAATGTCGAGTGGTGGGAGTGGAAAATTTCTCATTAGTGATTAAATTTTTAAAATACCTATACCAACATCCACGTAAGCAAATCAACTTTGTTATATTAAAGGAACATACCAATGTGCGAATCAAAGTTGGTCTACCGTGATTATTTTTCCTTGATGAGGGAAACAAAGTACATGAAACAAGGTAGAAACCATGACGGACATGGAATAAATGAAACTATGGCCCAATAAAAGGTTATAGTCAAGGGGTGCGTCAACTACTTCTACCTTAACAGTAATAATTTTACCTTCTAATTTGATTGGCAGTGCATTGAGAACTCCAAAAGGTTTGAAACCTCTACTGTTAAAATATTTTATGTATTGGGTGATTGATTAAGTAAAGGAGAACTGAAAATTTTCCAAAAATTGACAGACATTACGCAGGTCAAGGCTCCTTCGTCAATAACACTACAGAAAATGGTTTTTGTTCGCAAAATAACTTGGATTTGAAAAACAAGTTGGTGTGGAAGTCTTGGAATATGAGTTTTGAAATAAAAAACTACCATATTTACATCACTCAGATCAACTCCACCAATAGATGACAAAAGTGCTCTTCGTTGCATAGGGAAATTATGAAGAACTTTGAGGGTTGACATCATAAAGGGTGCTTGAGCCAAGTCTTCTACAATATTGTATTTTTGAGCAGCTTGCGCGTGCGAGTTAAAAGACGACTTATGAACAAAACCTTTTGGAGGTGGTCATATCACTGTGTCAGAACCGGGTCGATCAATTTCAAGAGGACCAGTAGTAGGTGAAGTATATGTATATGTGCGAGTAGAGGTAGAAGATTGATCAACAACACTTCCATTGGAAGTAGGATAGTCTTTGGTTCATGTTGTTATGAAAACCTACTCAGTATTTCCTTGACACATAAGTACATAAGAGCTTCATGAGGAAGAGGGTTGATCTTGCACAACCATTTGACTCTTCTGAGATGGGAAAGGATTTTTTAAATGACAGGTGTGGTTAAAGTTCCTTTAAGGAAACAAGTAACGTCGACACGATGTGGAAAATCCTTAGTATAATGTTCTTCTTCACAAATGGGACAAGGATATTTAGGCTTGCACTTTTGCGTATCCTTGGAAGGTTGATTTTTGGGTTTCTCCTGTTGTGGGGCATTTTTCTTAGCTTTTTCTTTTCCCTTTTTCTTACTTCTAGGTTGTTGAGATTTACTAGTAGTAGTGTATTGGACCGTGTTAATCACAAAATTTTTATTAAGACTAGTAGAAAAATGTGAAGTGTTTTGAGTGGTAGCACTAGGAGTATCCTTAGGGTTAGATTGACCAGAAAGATTACTCGTAGAGTCTTAGGTAAAAAAAACCACCACACCATTAGCGATGTGAGATTTTGTAGGAGGTACAGTAATTGGATTAGTTGATGGGCGAGGAGCCTATAGAATCAAAGAATATAACATGTGAGACTGTGAATATAGAAGTTCTGAATACTGATCACGAGTGATAGATTTCTCCTCAGTTACAACGCCACCCATAGAGACATTGTGGGTAATAGGATTTAACAATTAATAGGTGAACCAATCTGACAACAATTGGTCAGTTATACTATCTTTTATCAAACGACATCATCATCTCCACTCATGGATATGATCATAAATATCAGTCAACGTTGACTGTCATAATGAGGTTAAAAGTTTAGTGTCAGTTTCATAATGAATCGGAAGTTGGAAGTGAGTCAAAAAACTTATTTCCAACAAATTGAAGTCTTGAATTGTTCCTCATTGCAATTCTATATACCATTTAGCAACACTCCCAGTAAGAGTGCGTTGGAAAAGACGTAAATGGATATAATAATCATTTAATGAATTTGAAGAACACCATAAATGACAATTCATGACGTGATTTGATGGGTCTTCTCTCGGTTTCCCATCGAATTTTGGAATATCACTTGGTAACTTGGCACAGATAGGAAACCAAAAAGGAGAATGAAAAATGGGATCATTCTTTAGCCATGATAGGTCGAGTAAGTCTAATGTTTCAAGGAATGGTAATTGTCGATTAAACATAGGTTGTTGAAATGTGATATATTGGTAATAAGTGTAAGGATTATCCACCGAAGGAGGAGGATATCCCTGTTGAGGGTACGTTTTTCTACAGGCATCTGATTTCCACCAGGATGATAAACCTAAAATGGTGGCCCCGTAGTTGTTTGTGTACTAGTAGTAGGAGTATGTGTGTGAAATTGTTGGCCAATAGGAACCTAAGTTCCACCAGTCCCACTGGTTTGAGGTACATTTGATGGATTTATTTCCATTCCATGTAATGAAGGACCGCTAAAGACTTGGTTACCAGTGGGGTTTCCTATAGAAGGTTGTTGACCAATAGGAAGTTGTTGACCAATAGGAGGTTTTTGACCGAGAGGAATTTGTTTCCCAAGAGGAGGTTGTTGAACAAAGGGGAGATAACTTCTGGAAGGGTAACTCCAAATAGGATTTGGTTCTCCAAAAGGAGGATTTATCACAATTAATAGAGATTTCCCCCAAGCAGGAAAAGATGGTCTTGTAAAAGGTTGCACCCCAGGAGGAATAAAAGGTCCTACAAAAGGATTCCCCCCTATAAGAAGAGATCCTACAACAGATTGACTAATAGTTAAAGGAAGAGATAACCCCACATATGGTTGACTAATGGTCAAAGACATAGATGGTCCTGTTAGCGATAAAAAATACACTGGTATTTTTGGAGTGTTTTCTCCACTTTTACTTAATATGATCATTTCTAAAAAATTTGGACAAGGTCATAACTTCCAAACCCTTCATCAAGATCATGTTTCTTGCTTTGTCCAAGGTTATATTCTTACCTGCATTCCAAAAGATACAATAAATGTTACTTATCTTGTAACCCTAGCTATTATGGTTTTATTATTTTCTAACAAAATATACATTTTTGTTGTAAATTTATTCAAAAACTAGTGGTGTGTGCACCCGAGTATCCTAGTTCTAATCCTAAGTTATGATTCCATGTCCATAAGCCATGATTCAAGATAATTCAGGAGTAAACACATAAATCCTAAGTGCCAAGCTCTCTATTTCAAAAATCTAATCACATGTCAACACGCCAAGTGCAAGCGCCGAACTCTTCCACTACACTTCTCTCATCGGATAAGCTATGTATCAAATTGGCATCTCAAGCCACAAAAAAAGTCAATATCGAACCATAGGCTCAAAATATACAATGAAACTACCAAGTGGAGACCACCAAGCTTCCAAAAATCAAGTTCTAGTTAATGCCCATGTGCCATGTGTGTGAAAGATCGCAAAGCAAACAGAGAATACGTGTGCAATTGTCCTGTGGTAGGCATGGCTTGATTTATAGAATGTTTGATAGGTTAAAATCATTGGGCCATGATGGAGAATATGAGAGAGAGCCATGAAGGGGAATCCAAAATGAAAATTCCAAATGAAGTTACAGGTGTTCGAAGTTTTGCGCGCCGAATAGAAAGGCAGATTTGTTGTCGCCAAGACCTTGCAGTTTTAAAGGATATAGTCAAAAGAATTCATTGTTGGTAGCCTAGAAATCATCTATTTCAAATATGAATGGAATGATCAAGGTGGGTTTATTGGAATAGATGGCATGGAGATCCCTTATTGATCAGGGGATCAAATTTTGCTCAAAAATTCAAAGTGCTCGGAATCACTTCAAATCGAACGAGAGTGTAGGCCTCATCGTTGCAAACCCAACGCAACTCTTTTGGGTTCAAACGGACATCGGGAGCAAGAGATATCGTGATCTATTCGAATCATCAAACAGGTAAAAAAAGGGACGCTGACTGTGCAGTCCGTACAATCCATACGGATGTTGACGTGGGATGACCGTACGCTGATGTGGCAGAGGTCGTACATCTAGGTGGAAAATGTTGATGTGGCCTTCACTTATTGGCAGATTTGGGCAAATAGTGTTTCGACACGTAGTAGTTTTTGGTTAGTGGTTTGGTGCCACGTGGCCCAATCATGTGCTGCCACGTGGCACCATTGTATTGGTTATTGGTTCAAAAATTAATGGAGTCCATGGGGATCGAACCCCGGACCTCCCCCTTTTGGCAGTGCTTTGGTAGTGTGTGGGCTACCACTAGCCCACACGGTGGTCCTTGTTTAACCTATGGTTTTAATTATATTTAAATTGCATTGAAATGTGATTTGGGGCGCGTCCAGGCTGGGGCTTAGCCCCAGCCCCAGTCGCATACATTTAAACCATATGACCAACATATATACATGGAGCGCGCATGTATCAAAAGATTTTTTTTAGCCCACGGTATTTTGTATTATGCCATGCGACCACTTACCACACGGAGGGCGTGCGCACGCGAGTTTGGTTTTCAAATGGTTAGGGGCTAACGCACCCATAACCATCCTACAGTTTGCACCGTTATGCGGCTACGTCTGGTTCCAGGTTTTCACGCTTTAAATTGCGTGTGGGCTAGGTTGAGCCAGAGGAGGTGCGTTTTGTAGATGCAGAGACAACAAGCTTGAAGGGGAGACTTCAAGGAAGCCTATCTTCTTCATTTTTTGGCCAAACGAGGTGCCAAAAAAGCCCAGCTAGGGGTTTTTGGACATTCTGAAGCCATTGGAGCAGTCTATTTGGCATTTTGAGCATTGTAAAGAACATTTTTTAGCACTTTAAGCAAATAATACAAATGATCCATTGGAAGTTGGACCAGGAGATGTAGCCCAAGAGTGGGGTGAACTCCTTTATCATTTGTTGTGTTATGTGTTTTCTGTTATGTTGTTGTTTATATGCATCTTGAATGAGTAAATCTTATTAATAATGTGTTGCAAAGTTGATCCATTTGTTTTTAACACATAAAATTTAACTTGCAAATATTTTCAAGAATACAAGTCTTCTTCATTTTTAGAT
>JZKD02S1721135.1:349223-373667 GCA_000966675.3 Picea glauca
AATAATATGTGGATGATTTGCATTGATACAAATAATAAAGGTTTAATTGGTTGGATAACACATTAATGAAATCATTATATCAAAATGCAATAACATAAATACAAAACAACATTATTATAAAAAATATTTGATTTTGAAATAATTTATTGAAAATTTGTAAAAAAAAAATGAATTAAAATATATACATATCAATGCATTGTTTTCTTTTGAACTCACAAGAGACATAATGTAGACATTGTCTCATTTTGATGAGCCATACACACCAATACATATAAATTATAATAACACACCGACACATATTATTGAGAAAATGCATCGTTCCATAAACAATATAACATACAATAATATTTATTGTTTCAAAATTGTATGGTGCTCATGTTTTAAATTTTAATGAGTGTGCTAAAAAAAATTATCGTACTGGTGCGTTATGTTTATTATATGAAACATGTAGCTAAACATTGTTTATGCACCGATACCTTTACTATATTATACGCACCAATGCATACTAAAAATAATTATGTCGACATATTGATATGTACTAATTACAAAAACATCGAGACACATTCTATATTAAATGCATTGGGTCTCTGAAGAACATTATCGCATTGGGGCTAACTATAACTTAATTACACTAGGATGTACTAATCCTAAAGCGTGCCAGTGCTAACTACAACTTGATCACATGGGGGAGGACAAATCCTAAAGCACATTGGTGTTAACTATAACTTGATCACACTGGGGAGGACAAATCCTAAAGTGCATTGGTGCATCATAAGAGAAGAATGAGAAGCTAATACATAGTAATTATAAGAGCATCGGTGCTTTGCATATGACAAAAAAGGGGTAACCAATGTGTAATAGTTACAAACACATCAAGGTGTTTTTGTTATTATATTCAGGTCCATGGATTTTTTATAATATTAGTTTCCAGTGTGTTTTATTATATTAGCGTACTGGTACGTTTTTTTCAATAGAGCACTGATGTGTTTTGAAAAGAAACACACCGAAGAAAAAAAACCTTCGCTACAACCTCAACCCGCCCAATTTTTTTTAATTATATAGAACATCCACTAAAACTGACGCAACCTCACTCCTCGGAGCACGATCGCCTCACACAGGACCTTCTTTCACTCGCGGCCTGAAGAACTCAACGATTCTTCTACTTCCCTATCGGGAAGTCTGCACCCCACAGGTTCTACCTTGCGCGATCCTTACTTCTCCCTTTAGAGGATCGGCACTTCGCGACTTCACGAGTTCTCGGTTGATCACTAACCCTTCGGATCCCCGAAATTCGATGTCCCGCTTTATCGCAGCCTCGCGCTATCACGACTTCACCACTCGCGACTCCCAGTACTCGGTCCTCCAACTTCCGAGTTCCGATGTTCTGAGACGCTGGTACGCTTCTGTCACGTATTCATACCCGCGCACCTCACGACTTGAATCTCCAAATATTTGGGCTTACGATTCACGAGCCCCGATCTCACAAGATTCACTGATCTCGGACACCTGTCTTCCACTCACATTTGCGGTCCCACGCGGCTTACGTCACCGTCGGGATGTCGCACCTCGTAACTTTTGCGACTTCCGATACTAACTTTTCGACGTTATTCTCCGAGAGCCCGATGGGTGATCTCTCGAATAACCTGGCGATCCCAGTCGACTTTTATCAACGCTCTGCCCCTCCTAAGCTTAGAGCTTCTCCGTGCTTCTGCAATAACTCCCGGGCACCTCCGCGAAATCCAACTACCCTCGGATTCTTGCGACTCCTCCCCGGAGAAATTCTGAGACTCCGTCCTTCCTAATGAAATCCCCGAAATGACGATATGCTACTCCCCGGAACTCGTCACCTTGCACACAAAATTTCGGTCCCTGCCTGAACACTTCGATGCGCAGCCTCTTTGTGAAATCCTTCGACGAGTTTGAAGATCCACTCCTCCTGAGCTTGTTCTTGACTTCTCAATTCCTTTTGAGAACTTCTTGCGTGCACTCCTTGCGGAAAATATTCAATAATTGCTAAGTGTTGAAGTTCTTCGACTCTGCGCACTGACCTGCAGTAGTAGTCTTCAAATCTTGCTCAAAAGCGTAACTCTGAGTCTTCGTCCAGCCTGCGCACGCCTTGCATAGCTCCGGTGCTAAATCTGCACTTCTGAGAACTTAGAACAAAAGTTACCTCTACTTGAACCCTTCTGTCAACGCACTCCTTGCGGACGACTTGACTGCACTCCTTGCAGGAATTCTCTGGCTCAAGATAGAGAAACAATTGAAACTAACTCCTTGTTCTCACAGACTTCATTTCAACCATGAAATTACATACACAGCATATAAAAGCAAATGTATGACAAGAAGAAAACATTCCTGAGCATAATATCAACAATACACAAAGAATAACACTACCATGGAATTGAATCAAAGCTTTCTTTTATTAATTCAATATCTGTACATGGAGGTTCTTCAAACGCTTCTCTGCATGCTCTTCTCTTTTGCTTCAATGAATAATAATAATATTATAATATACAAAGGAGGGTGTCTATATCCCGTTTCCCTCTTGAGCTCTACGCTATAAAATCTAGAATTAAATGTTCTATCTACTTGCATTAAATCTATTAAATGCCTCGTCTACCTAAGGACGTGAGCTATCCGCTAAAGGTCCATTACAATATACAAAGTGAGCTTCATCAAATCAACACATTAATGTTTTGTGCAACAGTTTCAAGATGCAATCCCAAAAAGAAATCATGCTGGCTTGTCTAGCTGTCTCCTACTTTCGCGTTGGCTCGCTTGACGTGGGAGATGCTCCTGCATCATACTCCCTCGCTTGAAAATTTTCATGGGCTCCTGTCCATGAGCTCCTGCACGGTCTTTCCATGCTTCTATATCACTGCTTATGTCTCCCAGCTGGCATCTTCCACTGGATGATTCTTCCACTTCACCAGATATTCGAAGTATTCCTTTCTTCTGGTCCTTTTACCCACTCGCTTGTCCAGTATGCACTCCATCTGTGGATTTTATGCTACTGGTAACTGTTTCATCCACTAGACTACTGACTTGTCAGTTCTAGACTCTGTTGTTCCAGCCTTATATGGATATAAATCCAAAACATTGAATATCGGAGACATCTCGATGCCATCCGGCAACTCAATTTCATAAGCGTTCTCGCCAAATTTCTTCAGGACTCTGCATGGCCCAATTTTCTTCATATTGAGTTTATTGTATGTTCCTCTTGGGAAAATTTCTTTCCTCAAGTGCGCCAGAACTAGATCACCAACTTCAAACTGAAGTTGTCTCTGATGCTGATCTGCCCTGCGCTTGTACTCCTGATTTGAATCTATCAGTCGCTGCTTCACCTGACTGTGAAGTTCCTGCATCGCTTCAGCGAATTCCTCTGCACTAGCGCTGCTAGTCGCAGTCTGTTCTGAATCTCGCAATTCAGAAACTCCCCTTGGCTACATCCCATATACAATATGAAATGGACTTTTTCCTGTAATCCGATTCACCGAATCACTGTACGCAAACTCTGCCTGTGGTAACACATTGTCCCAACTGCTGTGATGCTCTGTCACCAGGCTTCTCAACAAATCTCCTAGACTCCTATTCACAACCTCGGTTTGCCCATCCATATGCGGATGATAAGCAGAACTAAATGCCAAAGTAGTTCCTAGCTTCTTCTAGAGTGTTCTCCAGAAATGTCCAATGAATTTAGTGTCCCTGTCCGAAACAACACTTTTCGGCAATCCATGAAGTCTAACAATCTCTTTGAAAAACAAATTTGCAATGTGCGTTGCATCGTTGGTCTTCTGGCATAGAATGAAATGTGCCATTTTTGAAAACCTGTCCACGACCACAAAGATGGAATCAACACCTCTTTGCATCCTCGGCAATCCCAATACAAAATCCATGCTTATCGCCTCCCATGGTCTCTCTGGTATGGGTAATGGCTGATAAAAACCTGTATTCTGCTTTCTCCCTTTTGAATGCTGACAAATCCGACATCTGTCAACAAACCTCTTAACATCCGCATGCATCCCCGGCCAAAAATATGACTCATTTAATTTGGCAAATGTCTTGTCATGGCCAAAGTGCCCTGCTAAACCTCCACTGTGCTTTTCCTTTAGAAAATTCTCCCTCATGGAGCAATTCGGAATGCACAGTTGATTGCCTCTAAATAGCAATCCTTCTTGGATCATATAATCCATCCAAGGACTTTGATCTCTGAGAACTGGATTCTCAGCTGCTTCATATGCTTCCCCGAAATCTGCATCTTCGGCGTACATATCCCTGAGATTTTCAAAACCCAAGCTTTTGACCCGAAACTCCTGCAGCAACAAACATTTCCTGCTCAAAGCATAAGCCACTTTGTTAGCAGTCCCTGAAATGTGTTTGATCACAAACGTGAAACTCTGCATATACTCTACCCATTTTGCATGCTTCTGATTCAACTTCTCCTGTTGACTCACAAACTGCAATGCATGATTATCACTGTACAAAATGAATTCCCTTGGGATCAAGTAATGCCTCCACTTTTTCAGCGCCTGTATGATAGCATAAAATTCCTTATCATACGTGGAGTATTTCAGTTTCACGTCATCCAGTTTATCGCTTAAATATGCAACTGGTTTGTCCTCCTGACTTAAGACCGCTCCTATGGCATACCCACTTGCATCACATTTCACCTGAAATGTTTTCATGAAATCTGGCAACACCAACACTGGTTTCTCTGTGATCTTTCGCTTCAACAGATTGAAGCTCTTCTCAACCTCGGCTGTCCAACGAAAAGTCTTATGCCGCTTCTTCACTGTGTCCATCATTGCTGCGCTAATCCCACTGAAGTTCCTGATGAACTTTCGATAGAAACTATCCAAACCATGGAAACTTCTCACCTCGAACACATTTCTCGGTGATGGCCAATTCTTTATCACTTCCACCTTCTATGGGTCCATCCTTAACTCATTAGCCGAAATAACAAAACCCAAATATATGAGCTCTGTCTTCATGAATGAACACTTTTTCAGGTTGATCAACAACTTCTCTTGCTGTAACTTCTTCATCACAATGGCCAAATGTCTCAAATGTTCAGCCTTGGTCTTACTGTAGATCAATATATCATCCAGATATACAACTACAAATTTCCCAATGAATTCTTTCAGGACCTCATTCATCAGTCTCATGAATGTGCTTGGCACATTTGTCAAGCCAAACGGCGTGACTAGCTATTCATACAAACCTACGTTTGTTTTGAATGTTGTTTTCCATTCATCACCTTCTCTCATGCGAATCTGATGATATCCGCTTTTCAAGTCTATCTTTGAAAAATAATTTTCCTCGCTCAGGCAATCCATCAGATCATCCATTCTCCGCAGTGGAAATCTGTACCTGATGGTTATCTTGTTGATCGCCCTTGAGTCTGTACACATCCTCCAGCCTCCATCTTTCTTCGGATTGATCACTCTCGGTACAGCACATGGACTCAAGATTTCCCAAACCAATCCTTTATCCATCAAATCTTGGACCTGTCTTTTGACCTCCTCATTCTCCTAAGGTGTCAACCTGTATGCAGCCTTATTTGGAAAATTTGCTCCTGGCATGAGGTCTATGTGATGACTCACACTTCTCATCGGTGGCAACGAATGAGGTAATTCGTCCACTATGATATCAACGAACTCTTCCAGTAGTTCCTGAATCTCATCTGGTAAGTCATCCACTCTTGTGCTAGTCAGAACAATCCTCGGTTTCCTGACCACAAAGAATTGTGGATCTTCCTTCTTCTCCATCTCTGTGAGAATCTCTTTCCCACCCATGAGAAGTATAGTGTTGTTTACTTTCAGTTTCACCTCCTTTTCCTTTATCGGAAGCAACTTATGGGTTCTCCCATTTTTTTCTAGGGTATATGCGTTCATTCTCCCATCATGAATCACATTTTTGTCATATTTCCATGGTCTACCCAGCAATAGATGACATACGTCCATGGGAATAACATCACACAAGATCTTATCATTATATCCACCTATCTTGAATTCAACTAAACACTATTTAGTGACACTCACCTGATGTCCTTTCTGTAGCCACGAAACTTTGTATGGACTCGGGTGCTATGTTGTCTCCAGCTCCAACTTCTCCACCATTTCAGTAGAAACGAGGTTATCCATGCTTCTACTGTCCACGATGACCTTGCATTTCCTGTCCTTGGTTGTGCAAGCTGTTCTGAACAGTCTGGTCCTCTACACTGAGCTTTCCACCTCTTTCTCAGGTGTCAAAAGGACCTTATGCATCCCAAGCGATCTTCCGCTATCTGCATATTCTGACTCAGCATCACGCCTCTGCGCTTCAGTGATGTGAGATTCTTTTGCATCCTTATTTTTCTCTGGACACTCGTAAGACTTGTGCCCATTCTTCCCACATGTAAAACACGTGATTACTCCTCCTCTTCCTCTACCTTGACCTCTAGTACAAGGAAGAGTATTTTCATCAGCATAATCTCCTCGCTGATCATTCTGTTGTCCTCTCGGTTCAACATATGGCTGCCTCTGCTTTGAGGTTCCACCTCTCTCAACTTTTCCCTGAGGTTTCTTCCATTCCTCCTTGGGCTTCTGGTTTCTTTCCTAGGCAACTGCCTTGCCTCTGGGCTGACTTCTGCCTCGCCCTCGGTGACCTTGCTTTTGGCTCAGCTTCTCCTCATCTTTCGTAGCCATCTGGTAAGCATCTTCCACCGTTCGGATGGTTAGCATGCTTAATTCATCTTGAATGTCATATCTCAGACCATTCAGATATCTCGCCACCTTCTCATCATCGCTCTCCCGATGACCTGCTCTGATGTTCAGTCGGTAGAACTCCTCGGTGTATTCCTTGACTGTCATCAGCTTCTGTCTTAGGTTCTGCATTCGCCTGAACAGAGTGATTTGATAGTCTCTTGGGATGAACTTTGCCTTCATCTTCACGATCATTCGATCCCAGCTTTTGATCTTTTGCTTGCCCTTGCAGCGTCTGTCAGCTTGTAGCTCATCCCACCACAATGTTGCATGTCCCTTCAAGCACGTAACTGCATGCTTGACTTTCTTATCTTTTTCCACATCTTCATAATCGAAGTATGTGTCAAGAGCCCTTATCCAGTCTAGCAGCTCCTCTGCATCCAGATTCCCTTCATAGACTGGAATGTCCATCTTTCGCCTTCGCACCCATCCTTGCGATGGCTTTGATCAATCGCTCGGTTGATGCATCTTCTGTTGTGACCTCTTCATCATGTCCAGCTTCCTCTTCTACTTCGGAATCACTAAGATCCCTAGCACCAACTCCGCGTCTCTAAGCTGTCTCCATCTCCTCGAGTCTCGCTCGGAGATCCCTCATCTGTCGCTCCATTTCTGGATTTCCTACCGGCCTACCTCTTCTCCTCACCTCCCTGTCTTCTAGGTCCAGTGACTGTCTTTCTCTTCTGGGTGGCATGATGTATCCTCTTCTCTGCTACAGAAATCAAAGAAATCCCCGCTCTGATACCACTCTGACTGACGCAACCGCACTCCTCGCAGCACGATCGCCTCACACAAGACCTTCTTTCACTCACGGCCTGAAGAACTCAACGGTTCTTCTACTTCCCTATCGGGAAGTCTGCACCCCATAGGTTCTACCTTGCATGATCCTTACTTCTCCCTTCAGAGGATCGGCACTTCGAAACTTTGCAAGTTCTCGGTTGATCACTAACCCTTCAGATCCCCGAAATCCGATGTCTCGCTTTATCGCAGCCTCGCGCTATCACGACTTCACTGCTCACGACTCCTAGTACTCGGTCCTCCAACTTCCGAGTTTCGATGTTTCGAGACGCTAGTACTCTTCTGTCGCATCTTTGGACCCGCACACCTCGCGACTTGAATCTCCAAATATTTGGGCTTACAATTCACGAGCCCCGATCTCGGACCCCTGTCTTACACTCACTTTTTAGGTCCCACGTGGCTTACGTCACCGTCGGGATGTCACACCTCGTAACTTTCACGACTTTCGATACTAACTTTTCGACGTTATTCACCGAGAGCCCGATGGGTGATCTCTCGAATAACCTGGCGACCCCAGTCGACTTTTATCAACGCTCTGCCCCTCCTAAGCTTAGAGTTTTTCCGTGCTTTTGCAATAACTCCTGGGCACCTCCGCGAAATCCAACTACCCTCAGATTCTTGTGACTCCTCCCCGGAGAAATTCTGACAGTCCATCCTTCCTAATGAAATCCCCGAAATGACGATATGCTCCTCCCCAGAACTCGTCACCCTGCACACAAAATTTCGGTCCCTGCCCGAACACTTCGATGCGCAACCTCTTTGTGAAATCCTTCGACAAGTTCGAAGATCCACTCCTCCTAAGCTTGTTCTCGACTTCTCAAGTCCTTTTGAGAACTTCTTGCGTGCACTCCTTGCGGAAAATCTTCAACAATTGCTAAGTGTTGAAGTTCTTCGACTCTGCGCACTGACCTGCAGCAGTAGTCTTCAACTCTTGCTCAGAAGTGCAACTCTGAGTCTTCGTCCAGCCTGCGCACGCCTTGCATGGCTCCGGTGCTAAATCTGCACTTCTGAGAACTTAGAACAAAAGTTACCTCTACTTGAACCCTTCTGTCAACCCACTCCTTGCGGACGACTCGACTGCACTCCTTGCAGGAATTCTCTGGCTCAAGATAGAGAAACAATTGAAACTAACTCCTTGTTCTCACAGACTTCATTTCAACCATGAAATCACATACACAACATATAAAAGCAAATGTATGACAAGAAGCAAACATTCCTGAGCATAATATCAACAATACAAAGAGAATAACACTACCATGGAATTGAATCAAATCTTTCTTTTATTAATTCAATATCTGTACATGGAGGTTCTTCAAACGATTCTCTGCATGCTCTTCTCTTCTGCTTCAATGAATAATAATAATATTACAATATACAAAGGAGGGTGTCTATATCCTATTTCCCTCTCGAGCTCTACGCTATCAAATATAGAATTAAATGTTCTATCTACTTGCATTAAATCTATTAAATGCCTCGTCTACCTAAGGACGTGAGCTATCCGCTCAAGGTCCATTACAATATACAAAGTGCGCTTCATCAAATCAACACATTAATCTTTTGCGCAACAGTTTCAAGATGCAATCCCAAAAATAAATCATGTTGGCTTGTCCAGCTGTCTCCTACTTTCGCGCTGGCTCGCTTGACGTGGGTGATTCTCCTGCATCATACTCCCTCGCTTGAAAATTTTCATGGGCTCCTGTCCATGAGCTCCTGCACGGTCTGTCCATACTTTTGTATCACTACTTCTATCTCCCAGCTGGCATCTTCCACTGGATGATTCTTCCACTTCACCAGATATTCGAAGTATTCCTTTCTTTTGGTCCTTTTGCCCACTCGCTTGTTCAGTATGCACTCCATCTGTGGATTTTATGCTACTGGTAACTGTTTCATCCACTGGACTACTGACTCGTCAGTTCCAGTCTTTCTTGTTCCAGCCTTATATGGATATAAATCCAAAACATTGAATATCGGAGATATCCCGATGCCATCCGGCAACTCAATTTCATAAGCGTTCTCACCAAATTTCTTCAGGACTCTGCATGGCCCAATTTTCTTCATCTTGAGTTTATTGTATGTTCCCCTTGGGAACCTTTCTTTCCTCAAGTGCGCCAGAACTAGATCACCAACTTCAATCTGAAGTTGTCTCCGATGCTGATCTGCCTTGCGCTTGTACTCCTGATTTGAATCTATCAGTCGCTGCTTCACCTGACTGTGAAGTTCTTGCATCGCTTCAACGAATTCCTCTGCACTAGCGTTGCTAGTCGCAGTCTGTTCTGAATCTCGCAATTCAGAAACTCCCCTCGGCTGCATCCCATATAAAACCTGAAATGGACTTTTGCCTATACTCCGATTCAGCGAATCATTGTATGCAAACTCTACCTGTGGTAACACATTGTCCCAACTGTTGTGATGCTCTGTCACCAGGCTTCTCAACAAATCTCCTAGACTCCTATTCACAACCTCGGTTTGCCCATCCGTCTGCGGATGATAAGAAGAACTAAATGCCAAAGTAGTTCCTAACTTCTTCCAGAGTGTTCTCCAGAAATGTCCAATGAATTTAGTGTCCCTGTCTGAAACAATACTTTTCAGCAATCCATGAAGTCTAACAATCTCTTTGAAAAACAAATTTGCGATGTCCGTCGCATCACTAGTCTTCTGGCATGGAATGAAATGTGCCATTTTTTAAAACTTGTCCACGACCACAAAGATGGAATCAAACCTCTTTGCGTCCTCGGCAATCCCAATACAAAATCCATTCTTATCACCTCCCATGGTCTCTCCGGTATGGGCAATGGCTGATAAAAACCTGTATTCTGCTTTCTCCCTTTTGAATGCTGACAAATCTGACATCTGTCAACAAACCCCTTAACATCCGCACGCATCCCCGGCCAAAAATATGACTCGTTTAATTTGGAAAATGTCTTGTCATGGCCAAAGTGCCCTGCTAAACCTCCACTGTGCTTTTCCTTTAGAAAATTCTCTCTCATGGAGCAATTCGGAATGCACAGTTGATTGCCTCTAAACAGCAATCTTTCTTGGATCATTTAATCCATCCAAGGACTTCGATCTCTGAGAAATGGATTCTCAGCTGCTTCATACGCTTCCTCGAAATCTGCATCTCCGACGTACATATCCCTGAGATTTTCAAAACCCAAGCTTTTGACCCGAAACTCTTGCAGCAACAAACATTTCCTACTCAAAGCATCAGCCACTTTGTTAGCAGTCCCTGAAATGTGTTTGATCACAAACATGAAATTCTGCATATACTCTAGCCATTTTGCATGCTTCTGATTCAACTTCTCCTATTGACTCACAAACTGCAATGCATGATTATCACTGTACAAAATGAATTCCCTTGGGATCAAGTAATGCCTCCACTTTTTCAGCGCATGTATGATAGCATAAAATTCCTTATCATACGTGGAGTATTTCAGTTTCGCGTCATCCAGCTTCTCGCTGAAATATGCAATTGGTCTGTCCTCCTGACTTAAGACCGCTCCTATGGCATACCCACTTGCATCACATTTCACCTGAAATGTTTTCATGAAATCTGGCAACACCAACACTGGTTGCTCTGTGATCTTTCGCTTCAACAGATTGAAGCTCTTTTCAGCCTTGGATGTCCAATGAAAATTCTTATGCCGCTTCTTCACTGTGTCCATCATTGCTGCGCTAATCCCACTGAAGTTCCTGAGGAACTTTCGGTAGAAACTAGCCAAACCATGGAAACTTCTCACCTCGAACACATTTCTCGGTGATGGCCAATTCTTTATCACTTCCACATTCTCTGGGTCCATCCTTAACTCATTAGCCGAAGTAACAAAACCCAAATATATGAGCTCTGTCTTCATGAATGAACACTTTTTCAGGTTGATCAACAACTTCTCTTGTTGTAACTTCTTCATCACAATGGCCAAATGTCTCAAATGTTCAGCCTTGGTCTTACTGTAGATCAATATATCATCCAGATATACAACTACAAATTTCTCGATGAATTCTTTCAGGACCTCATTCATCAGTCTCATGAATGTGCTTGGCGCATTTGTCAAGCCAAATGGCATGACCAACCATTCGTACAAACCTTCGTTTGTTTTGAATGCTATTTTCCATTCATCACCTTCTCTCATGTGAATCTGATGATATCTGATTTTCAAGTCTATGTTTGAAAAATAATTTGCCCCGCTCAGGCAATCCATCAGATCATCCATTCTCTGCAGTGGAAATCTATACCTGATGGTTATCTTGTTGATCGCCCTTGAGTCTGTACACATCCTCCATCCTCCATCTTTCTTCGGACTGAGCATTGTTGGTACAACAAATGGACTCAAGCTTTCCCGAACAAATCCTTTATCCATCAAATCTTGCACCTGTCTTTTGACCTCCTCGTTCTCCTGAGGTGTCAACCTGTACGTAGCCTTATTTGGCAAACTTGCTCCTGGTATGAGGTCTATGTGATGATTCACACTTCTCATCGGTGGCAACGAATGAGGTAATTCGTCCACTATGATATCAGCGAACTCTTCCAGTAGTTCCTGAATCTCATCTGGTAAGTCATCCACTCTTGTGCTAGTCAGAACAATCCTCGGTTTCCTGACCACAAAGAATTGTGGATCTTCCTTCTTCTCCATCTCTGTGAGAAGCTCTTTCCCACTCATGAGAAGTATAGTGTGTTTTACTTCTGGTTTCACCTCCTTATCCTTTATCGGAAGAAACTTATGGGTTCTCCCATTTTTTTCTAGGGTATATGCGTTCATTCTCCCATCATGAATCACATTTTTGTCATAATGCCATGGTCTACCCAACAATAGATGACATACGTCCATGGGAATAACATCACACAAGATCTTATCATTATATCCACCTATCTTGAATTCAACTAAACACTATTTAGTGACACTCACCTTATGTCCTTTCTGTAGCCATGAAACTTTGTATGGACTCGGGTGATCTGTTGTCTCCAGCTTCAACTTCTCCATCATTTCAGTAGAAATGAGGTTATTCGTGCTTCCGCTGTCAACGATGACCTTGCATTTCCTATCCTTGGTTGTGCAAGCTGTTCTGAACAGTCTGGTCCTCTGCACTGAGCTTTCCACCTCTTTCTCAGGTGTCAAAAGGACCATATATATCCCAAGTGATCTTCCGCTGTCTGCATCTTCTGACTCAGCATCACGCCTCTGCGCTTCAGTGATGTGAGCTTCTCCTGCATCCTTCTTTTTCTCTGGACACTCATAAGACTTGTGCCCATTCTTCCCACATGTAAAACACATGATTACTCCTCTTCTTCCTCTACCTCGACCTCTAGTACGAGGAAGAGTATTTGCATCAGCATAATCTCCTCGCTGATCATTCTGCTGTCCTCTCGGTTCAACATATGGTTGCCTCTGCTGTGAGGTTCCACCTCTCTCAACTTTTCCCTGAGGTTTCTTCCATTCCTCCTTGGGCTTCTGGTTTCTTTCCTGGGCAACTGCCTTGCCTCTGGGCTGACTTCTGCCTCGCCCTCGCTGACCTTACTTTCATCTTAGCTTCACCTCGGCTTTCAGATCCATCTGGTAAGAATCTTCCACTATTCGGATGGTTTGCATGCTTAATTCATCCTGAATGTCATATCTCAAACCATTCAGATATCTCGCCACCTTCTCATCATCACTCTCCCGATGACCTGCTTTGATGTTCAGTCGGTAGAACTCCTCAGTGTATTCCTTGACTGTCATCAGCTTCTGTCTCATGTTCTGAATTCACCTGAACATAGTGATTTGATAGTCTCTTGGGATGAACTTCACCTTCATCTTCGTGATCATTCGATCCCAGCTTTTGATCTTTTTCTTGCCCTTGCAGCATCTGTCAGCTTGTAGCTCGTCCCACCACAATGTTGCATGTCCCTTCAAGCGCGTAACTGCATGCTTGACTTTCTTATCTTCTTCCACATCTTCATAATCGAAGTATGTGTCAAGATCCCTTATCTAGTCTAGTAGCTCCTCTACATCCAGATTCCCTTCATAGACTGGAATGTCCATCTTCGCCTTCGCACCCATCCTTGCGATGGCTTTGATCAATCGCTCGGTTGATGCGTCTTCTGTTGTGACCTCTTCATCATGTCCAGCTTCCTCTGCTACTTCGGAATCACTAAGATCCCCAGCACCAACTCCATGTCTCTGAGCTGTCTCCATCTCCTCGAGTCTCGCTGAGAGATCCCTCATCTGTCGCTCCATTTCTGGATTTCCTGCTGGCCTACCACTTCTCCTCACCTCCCTGTATTCTGGGTCCGGTGACTGTCTTTCTCTTCTGGGCGGCATGATGTATCCTCTTCTCTGCTACAGAAAGCAAAGAAATCCCCGCTCTGATACCACTCTGAATGACGCAACCGCACTCCTCGGAGCACAATCACCTCACACGGGACCTTCTTTCACTCGCGACCTAAAAAACTCAATGGTTCTTCTACTTCCCTATCAAGAAGTCTGCACCCCACAGGTTCTACCTTGCGTGATCCTTACTTCTCCCTTCAGAGGATCGGCACTTCACGACTTCGCGAGTTCTTGGTTGATCACTAACCCTTCGAATCCCCGAAATCCGATGTCCTGCTTTATCGTAGCCTCGCTCTATCGCGACTTCACCGCTCGCAACTCCCAGTACTCAGTCCTCCAACTTCCGAGTTCCGATGTTCCGAGACGCTGGTACTCTTCTATCGCGTCTTCGGACCCGCGCGCCTCGCGACTTGAATCTCCAAATATTTGGGCTTATGATTCACGAGCCCCGATCTCGCGAGATTCCCCGATCTCGAACACCTGTCTTCCACTCACTTTTGTGGTCCCACGCGGCTTACGTCACCGTCGGGATGTCGCACCTCGTAACTTTCGTGACTTCCGATGCTAACTTTTTGACGTTATTCTCTGAGAGCCCGATGGGTGATATCTCGAATAACCTGGAGACCCCAGTCAACTTTTATCAACGCTCTTCCCCTCCTGAGCTTAGAGCTTCTTCGTGCTTCTGCAATAACTCCCGGGCACCTCCGCGAAATCCAACTACCCTCGGATTCTTGCGACTCCTCCCCGGAGAAATTATGACAATCCATCCTTCCTAATGAAATCCCTGAAATGACGATATGTTCATCCCTGGAACTCGTCACCCTGCACACAAAATTTCGGTCCCTTCCTGAACACTTCGATGCGCAACCTCTTTGTGAAATCCTTCGACGAGTTCGAAGATCCACTCCTCCTGAGCTTGTTCTCGACTTTTCAAGTCCTTTTGAGAACTTCTTGCGTGCACTCCTTGCGGAAAATCTTCAACAATTGCTAAGTGTTGAAGTTCTTCAACTCTGCGCACTGACCTGCAACAGTAGTCTTCAACTCTTGCTCAGAAGCGCAACTCTGAGCTTTTTTCTAGCCTGTGCATGCCTTGCACGGCTCCGGTGCTAAATCTGCACTTCTGAGAACTTAGAAAAAAAGTTACCTCTACTTGAACCCTTTTGTCAACGCACTCCTTGCGGACGACTCGACTGCACTCCTTGCAGGAATTCTCTAGCTCAAGATAGAGAAACAATTGAAACTAACTCCTTGTTCTCAGAAACTTCACTTCAACCATGAAATCACATACACAACATATAAAAGCAAATGTATGACAAGAAGCAAACATTCCTGAGCATAATATCAACAATACACAGAGAATAACACTACCATGGAATTGAATCAAAGATTTCTTTTATTAATTCAATATCTTTACATGGAGGTTCTTCAAACGCTTCTCTGCATGCTCTTCTCTTCTGCTTCAATGAATAATAATAATATTACAATATACAAAGGAGGGTGTCTATATCTTGTTTCCCTCTCGAGCTCTACGCTATCAAATCTAGAATTAAATGTTCTATCTACTTTCATTAAATCTATTAAATGCCTCGTCTACCTAAGGACGTGAGCTATCCGCTCAAGGTCCATTACAATATACAAAGTGTGCTTCATCAAATCAACACATTAATGTTTTGTGCAACAGTTTCAAGATGCAATCCCAAAAAGAAATCATGTTGGCTTGTCCAGCTGTCTCCTACTTTCGCGCTGGCTCACTTGACGTGGGCGATGCTCCTACATCAAAAACCCCCGCAGCCAATAGAGGAGGTCATACCAGGGGTTTTTTTGAATTTTTTTCCAAATTTTGTTACACTAAAGTCTAAAAACCTCCGCTAGAAGTTGTTCTCCTTGTAGTGCCTATAGGTAAAAGAAATCTTACAACAGAAAAATGTATATAAAAAATTTAAAGAGTAGAAGATGAAAGAAGATGGTGTACTTATGCATAAAAACACAATTTATGTTCCTAGGGCTGAAGAACTTAGGAATTTAGTATTAAAACAAATGCATAATGTTCCATATGTCGGACATCTCAGTTACTAGAAAATGATTAATAAGAAGCCAATAATTCTAGCCAGGAATGAAGAAGGATGTTTCTTATTACATTTCTATATGTATGGAATGTGAGAGAGTCAAAGTTGAGTATAGACACCCAACGAGTTTTCTACAACCATTGCCAATTCCAGAGAAGAAATGGGAAGCGGTAACCATTGATTTTATTACCAAATTTCCTAGAACAACAAGGAAACATGATTCAATAGTAGTAGTGGTGGATAAATTGACAAAGGATACTCATTTTGTCCCAATGAAAATGACTCATACAACAACTAATATTGCATAAATTTACATGAGGGAAATTTCTAGGTTGCATGAAACATCTAAGAGAATTATTTTAGACAGAGATACAAAGTTTACTTAAAACTTTTGGAGAGGATTGTTTAAAGCAATTGATACAAATATGAATTGTATCACAACATACCATCCACAGTCAAATGGGTAGACAGGGAGAGTCAACCAAGTGATTCAAGACATGTTGAGAATAGGTATGTGATGGATAAGCCATCTAAGTGGGAAGATTATTTGCATTTAGTTGAGTTTCCTATAATAATGGGTATCAATATTCATTGAAGATGAGCCCATTTTATGATTTGTATGGTAGAAAATGAAATACTCCAATGAGTTGGGATAACCCAGTAGACAAAGTAGTACTTGGGCTAGAATTTCTTAAGGATATGGAAGACCAGATGGTTAAAATTAAGCAGAATTTGAAGGCAACACAAGATAGACATAATATTTATGCAGATAAGAAAAGGACAACTAGATAATTTAAATTGGGAGAGAATGTTCTTTTGAAAGTGAAGCCAAAGAACATCTCATTGAAGTTGGGAAGATGTACAAAGCTAGCAACCAGATTCTATGGTCCATTTGAGATATTTGACAGAATAGGGCTAGTTGCATACATGCTTTCATTACCTACTTCCATGCATGTGCATAATGTATTTCATGTTTCTTTGCTGAAAACGTATGTGCATGATCCTAACCATGTTATTGATTAGAATTTGATTCAAGTGGATTCATAAGGAAACTCTAAGGTCCAGCTGGTGTACATATTGGATAACAAGGTCAAAGTTCTCCAAATTCAAGCAATAGGATTGGTAAAGGTTAAGTGGACCTGCTACGGTCTTGAAGATGCCATGCATGCACAGTACCCTGGCTCGTGGGTGACTTGCTATTAATTTTCCCAAGAAGGTGAATTTAGAGTTACCAAGGTTGATGGGTACATTACAGTGCTCACAATGGAACTATTGTGTTTTCCATATTTGTTTTTCTTACAAATATTCATTTTTTGAGAATATTGTTGAGCATTTGGTTCAAAGATAAATAATTGTTGTGTCCAACATCTAATTTGAGAGGGTTTGATGTTTTAAAGATTCTATAACTGACCCCATGACTTAGTAATTTATACTTCCAAATTTAACTATCTCTTCAATGCTAGATCATATAAGGATAACAAATTTGATAGCTAGAATGATATGTACTCTTCTCTGCCTAAATCCATGGCAATGATAATTTTAAAAGGATGGATAATTGATTTTAATAGATCTTGTGAAGAGGCTCATATTTTAGAAACAATTCTAAAAAGATACCCTATTGAGCTATTCTCTTCAGATTCCTTAAATACCAAGTTGGCTTTAGATAACTTTGTAGAATTGCTTAAAATTGAAATTGTAAATCCAATCAAGGATTTGTATTTCAAAATGATGTTTTTGTAGGATAAAATGAACAATCAAAATGATGTACAAACTAACAAGTAGATAGGAGTTATGCAAAAACCTAGGATTTGTTTGGAACCAAGAAGAACAAGGATGCCTGCTAATCCAATTATGCACCTGGTTATGACAATTCCTCATCCAACACGCCTAAGATTGGATAATTCCTTACATCTACCTCGTGTTTTTCTTTGAATCCTAAATCTACAATTTTAGAGATAAATTACAACCTAGCTTCATCTGATTTCTTGATTGATGAACATACTCTCCATACTTTCAATCACTCTCCATTCTTGGATTCTAAAGTAAGATTGGATTGACATTTCAAGTTATGATGATATTGAAGCTGAAAGCCCTAAGCTCTTTTCCATCAACCATTTACTAGAACAAAAAGAAGATGCATGTATGAGAAACATTACACATTCTTATGTTGAAAATACATATAAACCATCATGTTTGAATAGTAAAAAGGAGGTATAAGTAGATATGTTTTATAAAGAATTCCCTAGAAATGCTTGCTTGAACATTGAATGATTTAGTGGGTTCACAATTTCAAATTTTAATTGTAACTTTTTTTTTCCTAAATCTTCTGCTCCACTGAACTCTTCTCTGGACTATATCATTAAGTGGAATACTTCATGACTGGAATGCTTCATGACTTTGATGAAAGGATTCAAAGTGGATTTGGTATACTTGTTTGTGGTGTTTTATTGTTAGTTGTTTCTTCTATTTCAATATTCTAGATGACTAGATACCATGAACAGACCCTATCAAGAAATAGGGGCCTAATTCACATGAAGATCTTAGGATACTATGGGTTTAGTTATTTGATGTAAGTTATAAATAAGAGTAAGTAAATTGTTACTTTAGCTTAATATGAAGGTTGATTTGATTTTTGAACAAATTCCTCAACTGGAAGAGTTTGTAGACTATCTAACTGTCTATGCATGACTCATTTCTAAATTTGACTATGGTATGACAATGTAACTAAGGATGTGTATCTTTATTGGAAAAATAAGTTAAACGAGAAGAATAAACCTTTATTTGATATTTGTGATGGGATATTTGTAAACTAATATTGGCAAGTAAATGTATCCTTAGATTAGGATGACCAACGCATAGCCAATTTATGCCATTTTACTTTGTCCTTGGTAGGTATTAAGTCAGAAAAATAGTTGGACTGTATAATTTGATTATCTTAAACAATATTCTCTTGTTGTGGGGTAACCCAATTTTTTACATGGGTATTGATATCTTTATATACAGTCCAACTCATATTATTTTATTTATTAAGAACAAGAAAATAACTTCTTTGGTAAATATTATATTAAAATATTTTTTTTTTTGAAAAATTAGTATAATTCAAATGTTCTTATATATATTAGTGATAATTGTGTCTATATATAATTTAAATATGCATTATTATTTATATATTTATTTTGGTATTTCACAATTGGTATCAAATCCAAATTACATCACTTGGGGTTGTATAAATTACATCACTTGGGGTTGTATGGGCTCCATAATGACTAGATTAAATCTTTTATCCTTCTAAAGGAAGGCAAGAATGTGGTGCCATGAAATTTCATTCTTGGCGGAAATCTACGTCCAGTTTCAAACTACAGTTTCTTGCAAAGTCTCTTTGCACTTACTTCGAGATTTAATTTACTCTACTATAACTACTATTGCTCATGAACAATGTCGTTTTTTATATTTCAGCCTTGGCACTTATCTATATTCTTAGAAACATTATCTAAAATATACTCTGATTCCATGCACTTAGCTTTAATTGATGGGACAAGTTAATAAGAATTAAAAGGAAGTTTTAGTAGAATAAATCAGAAAGCATAGTCGAACAATCTTTTATCAATTTACAAAAAAAATAAAGAAAAAATGATCAAATTTTATGGTAGTAGACAGACTCACAATTTACAAAAAAATTAAAGGAAAAATGATCAAATTTTATGGTAGTAGACAGACTCACAAAAATAACAATGAAAGAGCACAATTGCAAGATAGACTATATAAACCTCAAAATATTCCAAGAATGGAGATAAATAATATTTATGGGTGTTAACAGTGATTTTACCCATGCAAAATTCTCGTTAAATCCATAAGTTTATGAGAAACATATTGTGGATGGAGAACGAGGGCTCATCTGTTGCTGCTAGAAATGTTAATATGAGGGGAATTTTTATTTTTTTCTGGTACAATATTAAATGCTTTTAGGATAAGCTCCTACAGTTCCCTTCTTAGTCTACGCTTAAGGATGAAGTAAAAATTCATGGCAATTGCATCTCCTAATGTAACCAAAAGTACTGGAGAATGACTAAGTGACTGAACACTCTCTTGAAAAGGAGCAATTGATCTAAATCTCCAGTATAATTTTCAGTATTGAAGAGTTATGAACAGACACACACACATCATCCCTTGACATTTTCTCTATTACTCTTTGATTTTTGAAAATGTTAGAATGCCTCACTAAGGCCCTGGAATGCCAGTAACCCGACTCCAATCACTCATATTTAACTCAGTATTCTACCAAAAGAAATTCCAAATATGAAATTTTCATGGATGAGCAAAACTGTTGTTACAATTGGTATCAACCATACCCACAACCACACATCCTATGCTTGTCTGAAAAAGAGTTTTGAGTATATGGAGGAATTTATCAATGGTGATTGCAAGACTCTAGGCTTACATAAATAGTAGCTCCTTTAGTAATTGCCTTGCTAGTAGTAGTACAAATATCACCCAAATTTAAGCCTATGCACATGGGTCTTCCCCAAGCTATCAAGGATATCTAAAAATGGGTACGTATTGAGGGTAGAAAATTTCTGATACAGGCTAAAAACAAGAAAACCCTTCTCAAGTATGAATTGTGCTATATCAACGTGGTGCTCTCTACCAAGTCTATCGTCTTCATGTGCAAAAAGATAACTACCACAAATGCCAAGATGGGACAATCTATATTAATGGATTCTTCTTCTATTGTAAGCACTTCCAGCACTAGTCCATAGGGAAACAAGACTGCAAGTGCTCTAAATGGAAAGAAAAATATGGGTCCATTATCAACCTTAGTTACTTCTCTGTATGAGTTGAAGGTGAAGGAAAATGTTGTCAAGAACTTATATCCATTGGATAGAAACAATCTTCAATTGACAAATTTCAATGAGTTGAAGGTGAAGGAAAATGTTGTCAAGAACTTATATCCATTGGATAGAAACAATCTTCAATTGACAAATTTCAAATGCTGCCAACATTATGAAAATGAAAATCCCAACTGTCCACGTAGTTTTTCTGCAATAGCAACCAATGGAAGAACCCCCAAATTATAAAGTAAGAAAATTACAACATCTACCGTTGTAAAAGCCAAAAAGCTAAAAAAAACCCTGTAAATATTGAGAACAAAGGAGTTGCAAAGCAAACAATTCATAATTCGAGTACTTCCAGTATTATAAATCCTGTTGCAACTCCTGTAAGCAGTGAGAAAAGAGGTGATAGAAAGCAAACATTTCACAATGTGAGTAGTTATTCTCAAATCGCAAAGCCATCAACGAATATAATTCCTACAGATGATCCTAAAATTCCGACTACCAAATCTAATTTTTCATTGAAGCATACTTTTTCCACAAGAAACCTCTTTGGAAAAGTTGCAGGGAAAGAATTTTTGGCACATCTTTCAGAATTTTGCTCTGAACTGGAAAAAAAACAAAAACTTGCATTGAATGGTATTCGTGCATATTCTACCAAAAAATTCAGAAATCCCTATGAAATTGCTAGCGAATCAAGCATTGCATATCAATTCAAACAGGTTCAAGATATTGATGGTAATTTCTTATCTGTACTTTCGTCTGAAATATCTATTCAGGATGGGATAATTGTTGTCTATCCTCGGAATATAGATAGTGGGTGCAGGTTAAAACATTTGAGATTGAAGAAGTTGAAAGATACATTGAGGATATTTCTCCTTGGTTGTCAGAGATAAGATGAATTAAGAGTTTGATGACCGAAGTCTGCTCCTATTCGTAACTTTTGCCTCATTTTTTTGGAAGTTATTTTGTTTCTTTCAAACTAGATAGCCTGCAATAAAAAAATTGGAATTGTGAACTAGAGAACAATATAAATTTCTCTAAATTGTAATCCATTTGGATGGTGGAAATCAAATATTTATAACAATTTGGTTTTACATGATGGCAAGGAATCCAGGGAAACCCAAGTTGATAAATGCTAGAGATTTGCTTTTGGAATTCTGTTTCCGAAGAATTACATTTGGTTTCTGGATGGCAGTTTATAATTGCATAGTACTCCAACTCATCTTGGTAAAATACATGATAAGTTTGACCCAAGGTAAGAATGCATTGAGTGAATATGTATAATAAACTATGAAATCATACAAATTATGATTCCACAATTATGAATTATGTTGATACATTGATGGGATGTTTTTAATGTATATATAATAAATGATAGTTTCATATCATTACATGTGAAGTATACTCACAATTTTGGTTGATTGAAAGTTCATATTGCAGGTAGGATGGCATTGGATATGGTGACTAGTGTAAGTCCATAATGAATATTGTGTGCTACCATGTGCAAGAACTAAACATTATGAGTAGAATATCATATTTGTAAAATCTATTTTCTGTATGAAATAGGTTTGAAAAAAAAAAAGAATTATGATTGAAATTATTAATGATGATATCTCATGATAAGTGTATGTATATGATGTAGGTGAAATTATGGATCTTTCGGAAAGGACATATGATGGCAGCTAAGTTAGAAATCATAGAGAAGAGGCTATTATTATGATAATAGAGCTTATTATATGCCATGATCACCATTGATATGTGCAATGCTATGTTAGAGCAAGCCATGGGTTTCCTTGTCTCTAAGACTCTATAATTCTTGATATTTTTTTATTGCGAGGAAGACTTGGAAAATGATGGATTGCTTGAGGGAATGTGTAATAGAGAAGGGGATGCCTAATCATAGAGGGTGAGTGACTAAACTGAAGAGGAGGCTTGAATGAATAACATGCTATCCGAGATCATGAGCACATTGGGTGTGTCTAAGAAAAAAGTGAGTTGGGTTCTATTTGTGGCAGCCGTATGGATCATATACATACTCATACATATAAGTATTGAACTTTATCTTGTGATATGAATAAATATGATTTAGTTGTGAACTTAATATTAACAGATTAGGAATTCATGTTGATGAAATACTTAATGATTAGAAGTGGCTATGTTATGCATACTTACATTGATGATTGACATGCCATTCTTATAATAAAGAATGACGAGGATGTTATTCCAATGGGGATGGGATGTAATGACGCAACTCGCCCTTCACCAAGCGAATCGCTCCACCAGGACCTTCTTTTACCGCGGGCCCGAAGAGTCAACACTCTTCAACTCCCTCGGGAGTCCGCTACCCACTGTAGGCTCCTTCAGCTATCCTCCTCTTCGGAAATCGGGATATCGCACATCGGGAGTTCGCGGTCCATGCGACCCTAGTTCACATACATCATGAAACCCCGAACCCCGGTGGTCAACAGGTCGACTTTCCCACTATCGGGATTTTCCTTATCGGGAAATCGGGAATGGCGATGTTATGTTACACTTCCCTCTCGAATCCCCGAACCCCGAAATTCCGAGTTGACGCCACCTGTCTTCCACACGTGCTATCGGGAAATCTCAACTCGGGATTTCTCGGGACATAAGCTCTTACCTCGCCATTTCCCGAACACCGAAACCCCGATGCCACATGCCTGCTTCCCGTGGAGAGACCTACGCCTCGACACCTGTCTCCCTCTTGTTCTATCGGGATTTCGCGGTTCGGGAGTTCGCGCCTCCTGATGCACAAGGTCACAGACCCTGCTAAACCTCGAATCCCGACTCCTCAGGATCTTCCGGCACGTGTCTCCCTGGAGATCGACGGTTCCAACTGACTCGGGAAATCGCCGTTCGCGACTTCGAAGAGTAGAAAACTCTTACTCTGTGAAACGCCGAACGCCGAATCCCGATCCTCGGGAATCCTGCGCCACGTGTCCCTTCTCCGATCAACGGCTCAGATTGATTCGGGGAATCACAACTCACGATCTCACGAGGAGTAAACCTCTCGCCTTGTAAATCCCCGAATGTCGAAACTCCGATCTCTCCAGATTCGTGCCACCTGTCTCTCCGATGATCGACGGTCCCCGAGATGTCGGGAAACCTCCCTTGGATTACCAACCGTCGATTCTCTTCCTCTGAGAACTCCTTCTTCTCTTAAGGATGGATTCTGTCCACGCTTCACCGGAGTCTGTTCCTCGACGCTTATAAGGAATTATCCCTCCTGAGCTGTGACTCTCTCTGACTCCTTCAGAGATTTCTCGAACGCGCTCCCTGCGCTCGGCCTTCAACCACTTCTAACAGTGATGAAGTCTTCCGGGTCCTGTGCACTCATGCTGGCAACAGTCTCGACCTGTTCCTTCTCAGACTTGCTACTGAGGCTCCCATCCAACCTGCACTCACCTACACGGTTCGAACAACCAAGCCGATTCAAGGTAAAAGAGATCAAAGGTTCAACTACTTAGCCTCCTCGACGCACTCTATGCGGAGGTATTCAACTGCACTCGATGCAGGAATCTCCTGGCCTAAGCAGAGAAACAATTGACACTCATTTCTTCATTCCCTCAAGTTTCGAACCTCATACGCAATTACATAAGCAGCATATAACAGATAAGCATAAAAAGAAGCAAGTATGCAACAGCATAATACCAATAACACAAAGAGATCAAACACATCCATGGAA
>JZKD02S1721135.1:378566-409611 GCA_000966675.3 Picea glauca
AATAAATATGATTTAGTTGTGAACTTAATATTAACAGATTAGGAATTCATGTTGATGAAATACTTAATGATTAGAAGTGGCTATGTTATGCATACTTACATTGATGATTGACATGTCATTACTATAATAAAGAACGACAAGGATGTTATTCCAATGGGGATGGGATGTAATATCCCAATTTTAACTCCTGGAATTATTTGTAATAAATACTTAAATAATTTGCATGATTACTTTATAAATATGTTACACTAACTCCATGGGATAGATATACCATGGTATGGTGAATATTGTATGTCTTTTTCTTTTTTTTCTTCAGTTAATAAAGAAGAGTATTAAGATCAACTGAGATTGAGTTCATATAGGGGATATGATATCACAAGAGGGGAAAGGTGAGGGGATATAGGGGGTTTATGCCTAAATAAATATATCCTATGTTTCATTGAACCCTCATCCATTTCAAATTTGAATTTCGAAGAATAAAGGAGTCAAGAAGAGTGGAGGAAACAAAATCCTCAATCTAAGCCACCTTCTCTTAACAAATAGCAAGTAATCTCCCCTACATTCTTGGAACTAGGAAGACAAGTTGAGTTTGAAATCTCTATCCATTATGCATGAGGAAAATTAGAATGGGGAGGAAAGATCTATTAGAAAAAGGTGTGAAAGAGAGTTTTTGAGGGGTTAGAAACTAAAAATAGGGAGCCAAGCCCATGATAGACCAACCAACCATGAATTGAAGCTTGTAGCCTTTAGGAAAAGACAAGAAACCATGGAGAACTCTACTAAAACTTGAGATAACAACCTAGACCTTCTATGAACACATTGGATAGAACAAGGAGTAGTTTTTGAGGTTTTGGACAACATATAATGAGATTGTGTTGTATGGGGTAGGTATGTGGGTTCCTTGTTGTTGCTTTGTCATTAGGAAACCAACAGTAGAAATCTTGGTTTGAATTTGAATTTCAGAATTAATTATCCTTGCTTCGCCTTGCTGGTATCATAACCCAACTAGGGGGTGGCATCCGCTATGGATTTCCTATGGTTGGGTGCAAATCATTCACTCCACTGGTTGTTGGTTTGCAATATCAACAGATTAGTTAAATCTCTATTTTGGCTTATAAAGTTTGTTGATTAAATGTTGTCTTTGGTTCCAAGAATCTTATTGTTTTACAATTGGTTGCGTTTAAATTCTAAATAATTGAAATTGTGGAGGAATAAAATCATGGATTATGGTAACAATTGTAGACATCATTTTGTCTCTATTTTCGATTCATGAGAGAATATAACCACCTTAGTCTTATATGTGTTGAAATCCATGCATGTTTCCTTGCAAATAGCTTCTAGTTCCAATACATGTTCTGTCATGTTGTGTAATGTCTTTTCTACTAGGATGGCATCATCTACATATGTTGTGATTAACCATCCTCCCTTTTTCATTGATCCATTCTACATTATGAATGTACAACTTGAAAAAGTTTGGGGAGACAATAAAGTCCTCTTTTTCCCCTATAATGTTGTTGATGTTCTTTGATAGTCCCTCCTAGGTTTTTATTTTTGCGTTGAGATGTTCAATTAACCTTTGTACCACTGCACTACACTCATTTGAGAGTATCATTTCTATGAGTCTTTCCCATATTTTTTCCCATGGCATTGCGTTGAAAGATTTATAAATTCTACAAAGCAACACCACAATTCCTTTCTCTAGGTTATTAGTAATAGTGCGTTGGCATGGATCCTACTTTCTCCTTAACTTTTTTCTCCTTTTCCTCTACCAATTTGACCAATTTTATTTCCATGATTGCCTCGATTAGTTGGGCAAATATCAAGTTGATTAATTATAGTTCTGTTTCTAGTATTGTACTTAGATAAAAAATAGTCCCCATTTATAAATGACTGTCGTGATAGTTTGATTAAGGCCCTGCTTTACATTTCAATGTATGTTGTATATGTTTTAAGTTTGATGAAGATTTTCTTATAGAGATATCCCTCACTCTTCATGGAATCATGGCTTTTGACTATGGAATAATATCATTGTTATCTTGGTGTCCTATTTTTTTTTTGCTCAATATCATGAACAAGCCCAGAGTAAACATAATGGCCGTATAGTGTGTCCATTGTCCAAATGATAATTCTTTCCATGGTTGTGACGATCCATGTATTTTCAAATATTGACTCTTATTGTTGATGGATCACGACCGTATAGTGTGTCCATTGTCCAAATGATAATTCTTTCCATGGTTGTGACGATCCATGTATTTTCAAATATTGACTCTTATTGTTGATGGATCACGACTAATCTGTGGACAAGTTCATATAGATTATAAAAAGAAATTGTTGGGACACCACTAACAAACACAGATTTAGCATGTTATGTACTACAATAGTGCATAAACTCACTATAAATATGTATCAACGTGTTGGGATTAACGTCATATCCATATCAAGTGATGAAGCAATCAATTCTAGTTGAGTTGTTATCATGTTCTTTACTATAATAGTGCATAAACTCACTATAAATATGTATCAACCTGTTGGGATTATCATCATTCAACTTTTTCAAGAAACCCATATCCATATCAAGTGATCAACCAATCAATTCCAGTTGAGTTGTACAATGAATTCTCTTGCTTGAGTACCTTGGGTGTAATTTGATTTCAGCTATTGTTTGTGGAAGTTATTTTAATGATAGATTTATGCATTGAGGGAGATGTGCAACTCCTTTTGTGCTCAACATGAAACCATTATGTTTTCTATATTTATTTTTCTTACAAATCTTCAATTTTTGAGAATATTGTTACACATTTGGTTCAAATATAAATAATCATTATATTCAACATCTAATTTAGGAGGGTTTGATGTTTCAAAAATTATATAAATAGCCCTATGACTTAATAATTTATACTCCCAAATTTAACCATCTCTTCATTGCTAGATCATATAAGGATAACAAAACCGATAGATGGAATGATATGTACTCTTCTCTGCCTAAATCTATGGCAATGCTCATTTTAAGAGAAGGGATAACTGATTTTAATAGAGCTTGTGAAGAGGCTTAGATTCTGGAAAGAAATCTAAAATGACACCCTATTGAACTAATCCCTTCAGATTCTTAGAATACCAAGTTGGCTTCAAGCAACTTTGTAGAATTGCTTAAAACTGAATTTGTAAATCAGATCAAGGATTTGTGTTTCAAAATGATGTTTTTAGTATAAAAGGAATGATCAAAATGTTCTACAAACTAACAAGTGGATAGGAATTATGCACAAACCTTAGATTGGTTATAAACTAAGAATAAAAAGGATGCATGTTAATCTTAATCCAATAATGCACTTGGTTAAGACAATTCCTCAGCCAACACACTTATGATTGGAGAATTCCTTACGTTTACTTCTTGTTTTTCTTTAAATCCTAAATCTACAATTTTAGAGACAAATTACAACCTAGATTCATATGTTTTCTCAATTGATGAAAATACTCTCCATACTTTCAATCACTTTCCATTCCCAGATTTTGATGTAAGCTTGAGCTGACATTTCAAATTATGATGATATTGAAGCTGAAAGCAGTAAGTTCGTTTTCATCAACCATTTCTCAGAACAAAAAGAAGATGCATGTATGAGAAACCTTGCATATTATTCTATTGAAAATAAATATACACCAACCCATTTGAAAAGTAAAAAGGATGTAGGTGTAGATATGTTTTATAAAGAATTCTTAGAAATTCTTGCTTGAACATTGAATGATTTATTTGGTTCACAATTTCATATTTTAATTGTAACTTTTGTTTTCCCAAATCTTCTTCTCCACTAAACTTAGACTAAACTCCTCTCTTGACTATATCAATAAGTGGAATACTTCATGACTTTGATGAAAGGATTCAAAGTGGGTTTGGTCTAGGTGTTTTCTTGTTAGTTGTTGCTTCTATTTCAATGTTAAAGATCACTAAATACCATGAAAAGGTAGACCCTATCAAAGAAAGGGACCTCATTCACCTAGAGAGTTCAAGATACTATGGGTTTAGTTATTTGATGAGTTTAGGGACCGTTTTGAGGCCCAAAATGATGTTTTTTTGGATCGATAGCACCTAGCTTGTAAGGAAAGACAAATGATAGGCTGAAAACAATTTGTACTCCTTGGATAGACCTTTCTAACAGTGTATCGAGCACCTCAAACGAAGATCGTATGCAAAAGTTACTCCCTTGGGAAGTTGACATATCAACTACCCCCATTAGGGCCCACAAACCTTTTGGTGTTTCATATCTTGGGGTTAGGGTTTTGGATGTTTAGAGTTTTCTCATTTACGTTTTATGTTAAAATGGCCTTTGGAACCTCATTGTACTCATATTCTTGCGAATGAGTGTAGTTGTCACAACTCTTCTCAAAGATAAGTTGCCACCATTCGAGCAAGTTTGTTTCATTCTGCATTTTATAGTTTCTGGATGTTCTCTTTATTAATAGAAGTCAATTTTTATGGTATCTCTATGTGTTTATTTTTTATACATTTGTATTTCATTTCATTCCATTTATAAATCTGGATCAATGGTATCAGTGCAGTTTTCTCTTTATTTGTTTATATATGCATGTCCCCAATGAGGTCGGGGTATAAGAAGTTGGGACTCAAAGTAGTTGATCCCTTGTAAGATCATCCTAGCGGACCCCAATGGCTTCTAATGGAGGAAGAAAAGAGAGACGAGGGAGCAAGATATCCTTTTAAACTATTTCTAGAGGAAGGACTCGCATGACAAAGGAACGAGATGATGGATAATTTTGCACAGATTCTTCAACTGTTGCCAACATTGATGCATCTTCGTCAAGCGACCAAATTGGAGGCGCCACCCCCTTCAAGGTACAAGTGAGTTTTGATATTCTTGTATTTGAAGGTCATATAGATGCGGATGCCCTAGATAAATGGTTGAAACTACTAGAAGGGTATTTTTTTGTCCATGATTTTCCTGATAGAGAAAATATTACCTTTGCACTCCTTAAGGTTGTCCCCCATGTCACAATGGGTTGGAGACTTACTGTGAGCAAAGTGCCACTGAGGAATATTCAATATTTGTGGTCACACCCACTTGGGATTCTTTCAGGGATGATATTAAAGAACAATGCTACCCTATTGGAAGCTATGATGACCAATACATGAGATGGACAACACTGTGAAAAGAAAGGGACCAGACAGTGCCAGAGTTCACAAATATCTTCCATACCCTACGTGCCAAGATGGGTATCAAAGAATCTGAATGACATTTGGTTCTCAAGTACCGCATCTGTCAAAATAGAGCATAAATTTAAATAGAAGAAGAGAGAGTTTGGATCTACAAATTCCTCATAGAAGAAGAAGGGAAAAGGAAGCCCCAATTAGTAGAACAAAGGATAGATAAAGGATGGGCCCCCTCAGGACAACTAGTCCAAGACACAAACAAAGAAGGGTAATGAGAAGATGAAGAGAGACATTGGGAAGTGGTGTGAATTCCATAAAATCCCCTGGCATAACACCGATGAATGTCACTCGAAGCAGTTATTAGTGGTCGAGTTGAAATCCTCAACGTCAGAGGCAAGTTTCGACTCTGAATCAAATCCGGACTAGGGGAAGTGGATCATTGATGCAGAACCCAATTCCATTGTCTCTAACATTAAGGTCCATCCAAGTGAACCTGAAGAACTGGAGGAAGGTGAGTGCATTTTTCACTCACATATGTGGGTTAAGGGTACTTCACTGCACTTCATGATCAATGGTGGAAGCCAAAAGAACTTAATCTCAGAAGAGGTCGTCAAGAGGTTGGACCTACTAAAGACACCACATCCACAACCCTACACCATTGTATGGATCCGCTAAGGGAGAGGTTTTCACGTTAGCCAATAGTGCCACTTTCCCTATGACATCAAGCCCTTCAATGATGAGGTATTGTTTGATATTTCCCCCTTTGAAGTTTGTGATGTTCTTTTAGGCCAACCATACTTGCGGAAACATCATGTTGTATATGAGTCTAGACATTATAGTGTTATTATTACTTTAGGTAGACAATTGTATAGGATACCAAAGGTAGCTCATCCCACTGCCATTTCTTTGATCTCTGCTAAGCAATGTAGGAAGGTCATTTCCTAAACGAGGAAATTTGTCTTCTTTGTGATTCGCTCTCAAAGTGAACAAAAAGTCACTGCCACATCTATGGCTTCTACATAGGTTATCTCCCCATAGTAGAAGTAGGTGGATAAGGTCATGTAAGAAAACAAATACATATTCTTCTCACCCACTAGAGTACCATAGCACTATCAGGTCAAGCATTCAATCGATCTAACCCTCAGTGCACTGCTACCCAATGGGCCAATATATCACCACTCTATGATGGAAAATGCAGAAATCAAGTGCTAGATACATGAGTTGTTGTAAAGGGGGCACATATGACTTAGCTCATCACCCCGCGGAAGCCCAATTGTACTCGTGCAGAAGAAAGATGGGAATTAACTATAGGGCAATAAACAAAATCACGGTCATAAATTTGTACCCAATTCCATGAATTGATGACCTTCTTGACCAGCTAAAGGGGGCCAAGTACTTCAGTGAGATTGATATGAAGTATACCTGCCACCAGGTCCCAATAGAAAAAATTGATGCATGGAACACTACTTTCAATTCCAAAGAAGGTCTTTTCAAATGGATATTCATGCCCTTTGGTTTAAAAAATGATTCTACAACTTTCATGAGGTTGATGGATGAGATATTGTGTCCCTTCACCAATTCATTTGTGGTAGTATATCTGGATGACATGATCATCTTCAACAGGAATTGGGCAAAACACTTGCAACATATTCAGTAGGTCCTTCACACTCTATGACAACAAAAGTTATATGCTAACTTGGAAAAATGATTCTTCGGCATGAACATGGTCAAATACCTAGGCTACATTGTTGATGAGCATGGTGTGCATGTGGATCCATCCAAGATACAATTCATTCATGATTGACCAGTCCCAACCACACTGATTGAACTTCGGAGTTTCTTAGGAATTGTCAACTTCTATCACAAGTTCATGTTGGTATTCTCTGATATTCCATGGACCCTCAGCCAAGTGACCAAGGATGGTGGAAAGGAAAATTTTGTGTGGGGTAAGTCACAACAAAAAGAGTTTGATGATATAACACATCGTCTGCGATCAACCCTAGTACTCTCCTTACCCAATATGCATCAATATTTCGAGATTGATACCGATGCTTCAAACTATGATATGGGCGCAATTCTCACTCAACATGGTCATCTAGTGGCATATAATAGTGATACACTATCAAATGTCCTCCGTAAGTAACCCACCTATAAAAAAGAAATGCATTCCATTATACAATAATTTCATCAATGGAAGCATTACATTCTCAAGAAGGAAACAATCATCCACACTTATCACAAGCCTCTGTAGTTCATACAGACACAAGGCAAATTGGAGAACGATTTCCAAAAAAAATGGTCTACATACTTGCAACGGTTCCATCTCAACATCAAATATAAGACATGGAGCACCAATCGTGTCATGGATGGCCTCATTCAACCTCCAGTTGTGTCCCTAACCACAGTGCTCCACTCATGCGGACATGAGGCCTCTGAGTGGTCCAAACTCTACAAGAGTGATCCTGACTTCAATACCACGTAACATCTACTGGGAACATGCATGATTTCCACTGAATTTCACCTTCAAGGTGGATTATTATACCATGAGGCCCACCTCTATGTTCCTTCAAGAAAGCATGCAAACCTAATTTTGGAAGCTCACTACAATAGGATGGCAGAACATTTTGGAATGGAAAAGACCATGGTCATACTACATAAGCATTTCTATTGGATGAAACTTTGACAGGATGTTAGCAAGTATATCAGGTCTTGCACTACATGCACCATTGCCAAAACAACCATTAAGAAGCAAGGCATGTACACCCCTCTTCCTACTCCCAACAGGCCCTGAGAATCTATCTCGATGGACTACATGTCTAGCCTTCCTTCAACCAAGAAAGGAAATGAATGGGTTTTTGTGGTTGTTGATCAGATTTATAAGATCGCCATTCTAAAAGATTACAAGAAGAGTATTAGAGTGGAGGCCACTGCCAAGATTTTATTCGAATGAGTCAGGGTACATTTTGGGATACCATAGACCATCATCTTAGATCGAGATAATGGGTTCCTCAACACATTTTGATTGAACATCTGGTCATTATTGGACACCAAGCTCACCAAATCTATTTCCTTCCACCCCCAAACTAGTGCCTTATAGGGCCCCATCGAAAGCTTCTTCCACTTTTCTATGGACCTTACACCATCACCAAGGTTTTGGGTGACAATTATTTTGAGTTAAGTATTCCCCCCTTCCTTGGCATGCACCCAGTGTTCAATGTAGACTTCATTCGGCCATACTTCCCACCATTATTTGACACATTGAATATCACAGAGCAATTGACATTGATAGAGCTCAACATGGACTTCATGGAACTAGTATTCATTTATCATTTCAAGGAAACTCATATTAAGGGAACTCTCCAACAAAGTATCTAGCTTTATCGATTGGTCAAAGTAGGGAAACTCCTTCACCAAGGCAAGTGGCTCACCTAGGGCCAAGTTCAACAGAAGTTTCCCCATATGATGGGGGAACTCAACGAAATGGAGACCATTACTTCTTAAGGTTTGAGAACTAATCCAAGTGGATATCGATGACCACCCACCTATTCCACATTCTCAAAGAAGAATTTTCTATTTTGGCAACTTTTTATAGTTTTTTGGGTCCCAAACTTTTGGGGTTGTTTTGAGGCACTAAATGATGTTTTTTTGTCTCGGTATCGCCTAATATGTGGTCAAATGAAGATGTTAGGATGAAAAAAATGTGTACTCCTCGGCTATACCTTTCCAAGGGTTTATCGAGTGCCCCAAACGAAGATCATATGCAAAATTTATGCCCTCGGGAAGTTGACGTATCAACTACCCCCATCGGGGCCCACAAAAATTTTGGTGTTTCATCTCTCAGTGTTAGGGTTTTGGATGTTTAAGGTTTTATCATTTATTTTTTATGTTAAAATTCCTTTGGAGCCTCATTGTACTCATCCTGTTAGGAATTAGCGTAGCCATCACATATCTTCTCAAAGATACGCTACCAACATTTGAACAAGTTTGTTTCATTTTGCATTTTACAGTTTTAGCATGTTATCTTTATTAATAGAAGTCAAGTTTTACTATATCTCTGTGTGTTTATTTGTTATACATTTTTATTTCATTTCATTCCATCTATAAATCCATATCAAATGCATAATCAATTTATGTTATTATACTTTGTCCCTGATACGTATTAAGTCATAAAAATAATTGGATTGTATAATTTGATTATCGTAAACAATCCACTCTTGTTGTGGCCAAACTCCAATTTTATGTTTACATCGGTATTCAAATATTTATATACAATTCAAATTATATTATTTTCTTTATTAAGAACAATAAAATAACTTCTTTGATAAGTATTACATTAAAGTAAAATTGTTTTCTTGTTTGATAAATTCTAGCAGGCATAGTTCAAATATTTATATATATTAGTGATAATTGTGTCTATATATGGTTTAAATATGTATTTTTATTTATATATTTATTTGGGTATTTCACATCGATCTCTCTTCCTCTCGACCTATGCAACCCAAGGAATGTACCCCCTTTATTTCACCACATTCCCTCGGGATGTACCAGTTTTTTATCAGGGTCTCTCTGGCATATGTAACTAGGAATCTCACTATTGGGAGCTTAAGGGAACTCATGCTTGGAAACTACTAGGAAACAATAGTAGAAATATCATTGCTACAATGTAACTCACATAGGATTTCTCTCTTCAGTACTGATAACCTAGTTCTTTTGCAAGCATGATAGCTTGTGTCTTCTACAATCTCAAAAAGTTACTTCTTACATAGGAGTTCACTCCTAGAATCGCTCCTAGGTTTCTCCAAAACCCCTTACAGGTTTTAATGAATTTCCCCATTATTAATTTGCTAGTTCAGTGTAAAATTAGAAAGCTCTTAAATACTAGATACCTTACTAAGTTTGACTTTCTGCTTTTTCCCTTGTGTTTCCCTTTTCTTTTTATGTTTCCCTCTTTTCCTAGTTTCCTAAATATTTTAGATTTTCCTCTTTCCCCTTTTCATTTAGGACTCAAATTGGTAGGTGTAGAAATTAACCCCCTTTTTCCTTTTTCCCTTTTTAGTTAATAATTTTAAATTATCATAAATAATAAAACAATTATTTTATTTTATTTTTAAATTTTAACCTAACATATTTTTATGAATCATTTAAATTGCTTACCCCCTTATTATTACAAGATTTAACGAAGAGTATAATTATTATTTATGTTGTTGTTGTTGTTGTTGTTGTTGTTGTTGTTGTTTAATAGATAGATAAAATTTTACCACTAGCATAATTTAGACTTAGACCTTAAATTTTCATACTGGGCGACATTTTATTAGGGAATTTGTTTTTAAAAATTATTAACACGTTATTTGTCCTAAGGCCATCTAGGTTCATTCATTTATCATCAACAATGCGACGTGCCCTTCAGGACGCACTAGGTGCTCCAAGGGTGCCACTCGCCTTAATTTGTTGCCCTTGCGCGACGTGCCCTTCAGGACGCACTACGTGCTCCAAGGGTTCCAGTCGCCTGTTTCAATTTTTCTTGCGCGACGTGCCCTTCAGGACTCACCACATGCTCCAAGGGTGCCACTCGCCTCTTGAATGACTTGGTAGACATCAAAAAACCCTAGAGTCAATACTCCACTAGGTGAACTTGTGGGAGACTAAGGGCCTCTAAGGAATAAGGCCCCCGCCTTATTGCACGCCCCTTAGAATCATCGTGAGTGACTATTGCAGTCCACCCTCACGGCATCGTGGATTCTCTCCAACTAGGTAAACGTTAACCTACAGTTCGAGCCACAGCAGGAGTGCTAGTAGGCTATGGCAGGGTTGTTGTCCACACCTCTCCCTCAACATCTCTGGTAGTCATGTGTGACCCATTTACTCCACATGTGAGTCTAGTCGACAAGCTATCGTTAGCCTGCATCATCAACGAATCATGTCAGAATATATCCATATCATATCATCTAATCAGATGCACTAATATCACAGTAAAAAAATCAAACCCCAATGGTACACTCCCCGACTCGATCTGGAGTCCAAGGGGTTCCATCGATGCCTCTGCATCCTCGAGGTCCAAAATCCTGCACACTCAGTAAAACCGAGTCAATAGCACCTGTCTATGTCAATGCAGTAAAACAACATGTCATCAACCCATAACGCCTCATAATCAAAATCAAATGTTTTAATAGCATAATAATCCAGATCACTTGCGAGTAAGTGTCCTCAAAGAATAAGTTTGCTCAGTGCACAAGAGCGGGATGTTACAACTGATAACCTAGTTCTTTTACAAGCATGACAACTTGCGTATTCTACAATCTCGACAAGTTACTTCTTCTTGTTGTCCCAAAAACAATCTTCCTGGTTCAAGTCTTCATTCTTCATATATTCCTATAGAATCCATTAATAAAATAAACCTGTTATATCCATTATCAAATAACAATTATATTATTCATAGGAGTCTTCAACTCCAAAATATAAACATTTATTCAAAATAAGTTTGCAATCATAGACAATTACTCACTTGTATGGCTATATTGTGCTTCACAAAGCTATCATAGGAAAGAATTCAACTCATTGTTCTTCTTTGACACATCCACATTATTCAAACCACCATTCCATATGCATTATTAAGTTTCCTCTTCCTTACTATTCTCACCCTCCAAGCTAAGGAATCCCCTTCTTCATAGCACAGTCCCTCGGGTGATCCATCTTGCCAAGGATTTCACATGCAAGGAGAGTGCTAACTTACTGCCAGAATCCCACTGGAAATCTGTAACCTATGGAAATCATAGGTTTCCAGTTCCCTAAAAATATCCTTCTTCCCAAATTTCTTAGTTTCAATAGATATTATCTCATCTATATCACATAGATACATTCATCATGAGATATCAACATAACAATTTTCAATTATTATTTTTCAAAATATGTTCTATATAGGAAAACAAAATTTCCCAAGAATGAGTTTTTTGCTCATTATGTTTGGCTCTTGTAGTTGTAGGTATCAGTATACATTATGGGATTACACCATTTCCATATCCAATACCACTATACCTTCAATTTTCTAAATTTCATGCAACCAAACAAATTGTTAGTATTCATGCACATTATCCTCTCATTGCACATTTCTAACAATCCATGAATTGATTTCAAAATTTTACTATTATAACAATTCAACCACTTAAATTTGTTAATCATGTTAAAGGGAATGAAACAATCATACCTCACATATGCATTATTAACACCCACCTTTTTATAATGCAATAAAATATCACTAATGAATAAAACCAATGTGTCAATACTCATGGCTACATCTACACAATGCAGATTCTTTGCATTGAGTCTAGAATACATCCTATCAATATCATGTATTCCACCATGGTTATTTGGAAGGTCTAGCCAATGCCTCAACACATCATTCGAATTATTCCCCATTTACTTGTTCGATAATTTGGATACCTTCCTCTTCAACCCATACACAACACTAGGAAAATAATTCCTTTGTGTTATTCAGTGTCGACAAAGAGGTTGCAGTATAAATATTGGTGATATAGAGGAAGTCCATTAAGCTATGGTGCAATATCCCTTCCATATCCAACCACATCATGGCATCACACATGTCTATCTCTATTGACATTCATTTCTACAAAAGGATTGTCTTCTAACTTGACATTGTTATGATCTCATAACCAACATATCATAATATGCAATTAAATTTCATATAATTGTATTCAAGAATTAAATAAATTTTCACCTTCAAGGACCTTTTCCTTTTCATCAAATTCAAATATTGAGAAATTTATCAGAGGGAATTCTTACCTCAATTCCCTTCAGAATTGATGCATCATAAACAACACCAAATGCATACCTGCATGGCTGTTATTACACTAATTGATGCTACCTGATCAACTAGTATTTTGTATAAGCTCACATTCTTCCTTTATCAACCTCTTGATCAACATATTACCATCCTTATTTTATTCATATAGATGGCCTTCATATACAATACCAACATCATCAACATAATTATCATCCATGCTATAAACATTTTTCCTGGAGACCACAATCCATCATTAGTCTTATTCAATTATCAAAGCATCATTATTTCACACATAACAACATACTAATATCAATCTACAAGCATGCCAAAATCCTGTTTAGAAATATCTGTATGCAAAAATGCACATCAATATGCATTAATCATTCAATATTGTCATGCCTAATTCGTCCACATGCATTCTAGATTTATTATATGCATCATGAATAACTTCTATTGTGCACTCCAATGCATATTTATTTCAGTTTTATTTATTTATTTTTTGTTGTATATGGTTGTCCTTGAATTCCTGTAGATTCTCACTTCCCTATGCACTACCATTCTTCTCATTTGTGCACCATTGTTTCATGTTCTGAACCTTTTCTTGCCTATATCTCTTATCGGCCACTACCTTCACTTGGGAGATCATGTTCCAATATTACATTGCTATAACCTTCCAACACATTGGAACAATGTAATTCATATCCTTCCATATTCTATCGTTTTAGTATTTCCCAACCAACCTAACCATTAAAATCATGAAATCCTTTAAAACTTATATGTAGCATCCCACTAGCTTCATGTTTCATGTGAGAATCTCTATTGATTACCTTTGCAATCAATTCAAACTTTGTAGCAGCTGAATACTAATCTTTCTCTTCTCTTCTGACCCCTTCGTCTCTAATGTCCCCAACTAGGCTAGGCTGGAGTAATATGTTAGCTATCCAAATTGTTGTTTTCTTTGTATAATTTTGTCAAATACTTTACCTTAATGTTTCTATAAATTATTACTAAAAGATACACAATTTGTCAAACATATTGCATGCATTCCCTTAAACAGAAAATATAAGAGATGACCACAACATCTTTATTATGGTTTGAACAAAAATACAAGGTCTAAGGGCTGATGTAGTAGCTACAGTAAATCACTAACAACAATAAATATAGAAGTAGATCTGACATACAAACTAAGGGTTGTTGTATAAACTTCAATATATCAAGAAAACACTCAAAATGAAATCTTATGAACCTTGGAGTGATGTTGTTGCCCCTCTTGGTCAGTACACACATGCATAAACCCTCTGATAGGGTAGATAACTAGCAATATATCGCGTGACAGGGATGGAAACCGAGTGAGTCCTCTCGGGACACCCTATACTCATCGCGTGAGGATGCCATGAAAAATATGCAAAAACCAGAGTTGTCCCTCAGAAAATACACAAACCTCTAGAATAGTTTTCTAGTGTCCTACACAAACCAATATATATCCAACTGAAAAGAAAATCCCAATTGAAGCTCCAATGGAAATCCCAGATGGATTCCCCTCTTGTCTAGATAGGGTGGACATTGCACCATCGAAACCAAACCAATAGTGGAAGGGTTTTGTGAAACCCTAATGAAACAATGGCTCCAAGATCACTTCCAAAATGAGAGATCAAATCATAATCCCAAAGTGAGGCCCTACCTCTCCTTTTATCCTTTTTCCCATCCTTCTAGAGATTTCCCCTTTTTGAACAAATCAAATGTAGCTTCTAGGATTTCCCCTTTTTGACTAAATCATATATTACCCTTATCCCCCTTTTTCTTTCAATTTAATATTAAAAGGTTCTTTAATGATGTTTAAGTAACTTTTTAATCTAAAGTTACTCTATCTCCTTAATGTCATTTTAAATACACAATATCTCTTAACTAAGTGGCATTAAATAACCCCTTTTTACTTCCTTTTTCTTTATTGATGATCCATGAAAATTATTTCCACTACCGAATAGAGGAATCCAAAAATGGGGATATGGAAATTCCTCCCTTCCCAAAGATTTCTTGTCCTCAAGCAATGAAATCATACCCACATGAACAACAAAATGAACCAAACTGGAACTAATGATGATACCATTCTGAAAGATGTATGTAGGGAACCTACCACCCACAATATTGTCCTGCAATGTGCAACACTAGGGGCCCCTTGAAAGCCACCTATCAGTAGAGAAACCATATACTATGAAAACTCAGTACACTCTTCATAGAATGTCCCACCTAGGAAACCGATCCATTGTTCCATATGAATAGGATCCTGAGAGTAATATTTTCTCTCCTATCTATACCAGTGCCCAAAATATCAACCCATAAAATCCCAGGGTCCCATGATATCACTAGAAAGGACTCATCATGTTGTCATTGCACCACTCTGATCATCGATATCTTCCCCCCCTTCCTAGAATGTATCCCCAAGATGTAATGCCTCAAAGAATCATCCCTACTATAAGGATTATATCCTTCTAGTGAATCTCAATAAATTCACCCAAATAAAATCTAAAATAAGACATCCAGTAGGATTCTATGTGGTCACAAATAGATAAGGCATCCATGACACCTAGTCTCTAAGTATCAAAGGAAAAATCCCTAATACTCCAACATCCCCAGCCTACTGCAATTTTCCAATCATCATCTGAAAATATACTAACACTTTGTTTGCAAAGTCCCTCCATGTGAACACAAGAGTCCCATAGGTGGCAAAGTCAACAAGATCCCAAACTAGCTTGTATGATGTGAAACACCCTCTACTCACAACACTAGTCTGTAAGGTGTTAATACAAGAATCCACCTAATTTATCCTGATAAGACAAGCAATCATAAGCTACATAAACTTGGTCCAGGGATAATTTTAGGGGCTAAATTTCGCTCATGGGCTAATTTTCCATGGTTTTTCCAAAAACGAGATTCGTTATTTTAAAAACAAATTGCCCAAATTCTATAGGATAAAATTATTTACCTTAAAAATCGCCAAAATTTTATAAAACTATATAAAATACTTATAAATTTGAATATTTTTAAAAAAATATCGCCAAAGAATTATAGTTGACATATGAAGGATTAGTAATATTTGCCAAGGTTTCTACATTTTAAAATAAATTTCCATCCTTAAAATCATCCCTAACTTGGTCAACTCTTCGAAAGATCACTTCTCTAAGAAACCAATCATAATCCTACCAAAATTAAACTCTGGAAAGTCAAAACCGATGCTCTCCTCTCTAATAGAGGTTGAGTTGTCAAACAGTGTAATCCATGGGTCCCAAACTAATCCCATAAAGGAACTACCATGTTGACATTGCACCACTCTATTCATCATCATCACACTAATGTTCCCATTCTATGTCCTCCTCTCCTCAAACCCCAATATGAACTCCCTGAAGGGACTGAGACCACTATCCTAAATCCTCCCCTATGAGGGTTTTTCAGTGAAGTCGAAGTCTGCAAATCCACGGTCAACCTCGAATCCATCCTTCCATATAGAGTAAGTATTTACCTCTCCTCTTTAGACATCTTAAAAACAAAACAAACCCATCACTGTCATGGTTTTGTTGATCATCATTTGAATCAATCTATCGCTTAGAAGAATTATCGAATCCCACCACCAAATTGGAAGTCCACCACTCCCAATACCTTCTAGTTGTTTTTGTGCCATACTGGTAACCATCAGAGTCAAAATGAGCCAAGTCCTTGGCATGAAATCATCTGGTGGAAACCTATTACTAGGAATCAACTATGTTCCTGCTAATTTGTTTGGCTCCTACCAAATTTCACCGAGAAATATGTTATCTCGATCACCGTAAATTTACCCAAGTAATCCATGGAATCTAAATACCTCCCTCTAAAATAGTCATGTTTCCTACAGTGCCTCATACTCATGCAAGTACCCAAAATTCCTTGTCAAAGGTGAATCACACATAGCCCTCATAATAATCTTGCTAAGGGTGGACTTAGGGACTACATGTGTGTGACTTTCATAGTGGATAATTCTATCCACCGATATGTCAGCTGAAATATATGTGAAACGATCTAATACAATCTAAATCTCCTCTTGTGCTCTAACTGTTAAAATATTGTGTAACCTCAAATAATATTCTTATCCCCTTTTGTGGATAAAGAAAAAGATAAAATATATATATTGACAAGTCGGCCCTATTGTGCCTAGACGAGACAAATGTAAATTAAAAGGGTAAAGTGGACAGGTCAACCCAGACCTAATTATTTGGGGGGCACAACTTGTATTTATAGGAGGCCTAGAACCTCATTTGTACACACACTCATAAATATCTCTCTATCAAGTGCACAAGTCTGAGAGTGATGCAACTACAAGGAGAAGTGATGCAGCTACAAGGAAGAGTATCTTAGTAAAGGGTTTTGGTCATCTTGGTGAAGGACTATCTTGGTCTAAGTGGTGCGCTACTCTGTTCTAATTAGGGTTTCTGGTGGATCTTATGTTTGGTGAGATCTCTCTTGTGAGAGACACTGTACTTGGTTATTGAATCTATATAAAAGAAGTTTTGTTGGGTTTTCTTCCCCTTGAGGGTTTCCAAGGATAAATGCTTGTGTACTATGTGATTGTGTTTCTTTCAGTAAGATCTATATTATGTTTTTTTTTATAATGAAGATTAATAATAACATATTAATAAATAAACTTTAACATGGTATCAAAGCTAATCTGAAGAGAGAATCATTCAGAGAAAAAGAAAAACGTCATTGTTGTCATACAAGAAAATTAGGGCTTTTTATTAAAGAGGAATTTTAGCCCAAAGATCATCTAGAAAAGTGTGCCCTAGCCTAAGGAACTCATTGGCACCTTCAACGCACCTTTTCAGTGGATAAAACTCCCATAAAGTGAAACCCTAGTTTTCACTGGTACTAGAAAACCAGAAGTGCCAGAAGCGCCAGAAAACCAGGAAACCAGAACCAGTACCAGAAGTACCGGTCCAGATTTCTGCAAGCTCAGTTTCAAGAGGTAAAATTTGGAATTTTCATAAACTGACTATACCAACATACTCGCCTCGGTCCAGTGCATCTTTTGGTGAGTTCATTTTTTAGATCCAAGAAATTTGATTTTTTTATTATTTATATAGCCCAGAGGGATAGGGTTTCTATCGCAAGAAATAATGGCTACCGTTATGAGGGTAGAATACATGCTAGAAGGATCTGGAAACTTCATATCTTGGAAGCATAGGTTGCATATGATTCTAGACAAGAACATGTCACAGTGAGTGTACCAGAACCAGAGGAAGAAGAGAAAAAGACCAAGCATAAGGAAAAGGGAAAAGAAAGTATCAAGCACATGTGGCAGAGGAAGAGGAATCTCCTCCCTCAAAGAAAGCTTTAGTAGAAATCAAGTATTATGTACTTTAACTTGAAGATAGTTGATCTAAAGAAAGATAGCAAATGGTGGAGTTCGTGGAGCCTCCCCACACACACACAAAAAAAGATAAGTATTAATGTTTATTTTTAGTATCTTATTTACTTTAATACCTTATCATTACAAGTTAGATTTATGTGAGAATGTTAATTAACCTCATTTCATTTCACTATCTATGCATATCTATGAAGGAAGTATCAAAGAAGAGGATACATAAAGAGATAAAATATTTATTTCAGGTATGATCACTCATGAGAGTGACAAAGATATGTGTTTTGCTATGATAGTAAGGGAAAATTTGGTAATTTCATAGCTAGAGTGAAAAAGAGTTCAAAAGTCTTATTCATGATTAGGGTTTCAAATGTGTACATGGTTGAACAAGTTTTGCTTAAGAAAATATGTGTACTACTCCGATCAAAATCATGATATGTTTATATTTGATTACTACTTATTGTTACTGACTGATTGGCTAAGTGACATATCTCAAAAAGCATGTTGTAAGTAAGTTTATAGGTCTCAAAAGAAAGAACTTATGCCTTGAATTGCATAATTTAGATAGCATGAGAAGGACTTATGATATGGTGACAGCCAGTAAGAACCAGACAGTATCCAGTATTCATATAGGAGCAGGAGGCTCATAAAGATGCAGAACAAAAATGTTCAAGATGAAGAGAAATATGGATACTTAGATATAGTTGATGAGATGTAGGTAATTGCAGGTTTCTCCAGTACCATTCTTATAGATGCAGAGGGAACAGGTTGATCCAGTATGAAATCAGAAAGAATGAAATGTTTGAACTCAAGAAGGCACCCAAGATATTACAGAAGAAAACTTCAAGGATGATGATTAAAAGCTTTTAGTTTGGTGTAAGAGGGAGCTATGTCTCCGAGTTCAAAATGGAGGATCGTGATTTGGTGCAGTTAGGAAAGCAGATGTATGGTGCCCAGATATTTTGATCAAGATGAAAGTTCTTCAGTAGATGGATGGGGACCAATAGATGGGTAGCATGGTATTATACCATGGAAATATTTTGGACCACGAGATATTTTTCAGATCCCATAGCTAGGCCTTTGTAGAGAATGAAGAGACCTTCGTAGAGAAGGAATGAGAAATCCCACAGGTAGACCTTCATAGAGAAGGAAAAGAGAAGAGACCTTTGTAGAGAAAGAGAAAGAGAAGAGACCTTCATAGAGAAGGAATGAGCAATCCCACGAGTAGACCTTCATAGATAAGGAAAAGAGAAGAGACCTTTGTAGAGAAGGAGAAAGAAAAGAGACCTTCATAGAGAAGGAATGAGAAATCCCACAGGTAGACCTTCATAGAGAAGGAAAAGAGAAGAGACCTTTGTAGAGAAGGAAGAGACCTTAGTAGAGAAGGGAAATGATAAATTTTCCAAGGTTGGCCTATGTCCAAGTGTTGAGTTTTGGATACTCTAGGGACATGCTAGAATACCCTCGTAGAGAGGGGTGTGACCACCCTCGTAGAGAGGAGTGTGGATGTTTCTCCAAGGGGAAGTGGGTAGATACTCTCCTTTGGCCAAGGATTGAGTAGCCTAGAACACAAACCTTGACCATGTGGAATGGTTAGTTGGCTCTTGAGGTTTGTGTCATGATCCTACGTGGATCATGGAAAGGGAGTCTAGTCTTGCCCAGGCTAGCATCTTAGATTCTCTAGTTCATGTGGGATGACTAGTAGTGAAGCTATGGTAGTAGTCCTCCCCAGTGGATGGGTGAGATAGATGACTACAAGAGAAGGGAGAACATAAAAGGAATGGAAAAACTCATAGAATATATTTTGTGTGAAGATAAGAAAGAGTATCTTCTAGGTGAATATGAAAGAAAGAAAGAGTATCTTTTGTGTGAAGATAAGAAGAACAAAACTTCTTTAATATGGATTCATGGAGAACCAGTCAGTGATCGTGATGCCATATGACCAAGTGGATTATATTGATGCCTCATGTTGCCCAGTTGATAATGTTAGCCAATTGATGTTGTTTCCCAGTTGATAATGTTATCCAATTGATGATGTTTCCCAGTTGATGATGTTATCCAGTTGATGTTGTTGTCCAGTTGATGATGATTATCCAGTTGATGATATTTCCCACATAATATTGTTCAGTTGATGATGACATCTAGTGACCTGTCAAAAGATAAAGAATTTCCTTCTTGTTAAGAGGGAGTGTCAAAATATTGTGTAACTACAAAGAATATTCTTATCCCCTTTTGTGGATAAAGCAAAAGATAAAATATATATATTGACAAGTCATCCATATTGTGCCTAGACAAGACAAATGTAAATTAAAAGGGTAAAGTGGATAGGTCGGACCTGACCTAATTATTGGGGGGGCACAACTTGTATTTATAAGAGGCCTAGCACCTCATTTGTACACACACTCATAAATCTTTGTCTATCAAGTGTGCAAGTCTGAGAGTGACGCAGCTACAAGGAGAAGTGACACAACTACAAGGAAGAGTATCTCAGTAAAGGGTTTTGGTCATCTTGGTGAAGGACTATCTTTGTCTAAGTGGTGCGCTACTCTGTTCTGATTATGGTTTCTGGTGGATCTTCTATTTGGTGAGATATCTCTTGTGAGAGACACTGTACTTGGTTATTGAATCTATATTGAAGAAGTTTTGTTGGGTTTTCTTCCCCTCGAGGGTTTCCCAGGATAAATGCTTGTGTACTCTATGATTGTGTTTCTTTCAGTAAGATCCTTATTATGTTGTTGTTATAATGAATATTAATAATAATAAATTAAGAAATAAACTTTAACACTGACCACATATCTCAAACGAACGAACTCTAACATGGCTATAATCTTTCCTACCTCACCCAAATAACTCATGTGAACTCTCCATGTCCTGCTGAATATATTGTTGTCATCATAAAGTAGCTCTATATGCCACTTCCACTACCTACATGACTGGAAAGTTTTATTTCATTGGTCAACCCCAATTGTATTCCCATGGACTCAAGGTAACATTTGAGAGTGATCCTACAGGTATCCTGCTCTTTTTCCCTACTCTGATGATATCCCAATTGAAGATCAATCTCTAAGGAACATTCCTCTCCATGAATCTCATCCATCCACTCATCCATCCTGGGTGAACCAAACTCAATTATATGTCTGAAATCCCTGTCTAGAGGTCTCCCTGAGGGAAACGTCCAAAAACCCCACTATACACCATTGTAAACAGTTGTATAATATTGTACATCACTACACACCACAATATCATCATGTACAACCCTGCATCCTATATGTTCCACTATATTAATCACTCTACTAATATCAAGTGAACATGGCTCTCAGGGTGATGTATCCACAATTGTCCTATACTCAATTCCCTAATCAAATGGTGCATATACTTCCTTGTTGGCTAGTCCATAAGGAATTTTCTCAACTTCCTTGTCTGTAGCTAAGTCTTGAGCCAAACGAAATGGCTCAATATCCCTACATTGCAAAATACGTGCATGGTCAAAACCCTCACCATTAATCCTCTCCTCAAATGCTTGCAACTATTAATTCTCCTCACGTGAGATCATCACAAGAATCTCTTCCATCAGATCATGAGTTCCACTCATGCCCTCATGTGCCACTCCTCTTGTCAATGATGAAGAGCATGCCAAACTAAGATGGTAACAAATCTCCTCAACCTCCATTTCCTTGCCTTCAACAAAATTAACAGCAAGGTCCCTATACATGAACAACTTCAAGTAATCAGATTTCATTTTCTCTAATGCTTCTTTGATGATGTGTAATTGAGCACTAGCGATGCCATCTGCAAATCCTTTTTGTCTCTTCTCCATTTGAGATTTCCACATAAGATATTCAATAAACTTATGAGAACCATCTACCCTTATCAATACTTTCACAATCTCCTCCTCCTTGACCAATAAATGGTCGTCCAAATCATGCAAAGCTAAGGGGTTTTGTTCAATTTCCCCATCATGTCAAGGTACAATCACATCCTCATCATCATTGACATCATAAATGAGATATGGTGTTGAATCCTCATCATTTTTACATGATATCATGCTTGAAATGCCCTCATCATACTCATTGCACACAGTGGAAGATGTTGGATCCTCCTCATAGTCATCATGAGATGTTGCATCCTTATATTTTGTTGATTCATCAGAGGTATACCCATCCAACACACTAGTGTCATCGACTTGCTCTAATGATGTATCATGGGCTGCATTTTGGTCCTCCTTTATGCACACATCCACAACATGGCTAGATGCATGCTCCTCCACCTGTCCTTCATGCTCATTTCCCTTTAATTTCTTCCCTATTCCTTTAAAGGAATTCTCGTCCACATTCTTGGGCCAACATCCGTAATTGAGGGTGAAATAGATTTTAAAGGGAAAATTTGCACGAATATCTTCACTCAATATTAGATAATCTTGGTAGTTGTAAGTCATGTTTTTAATTATCCTCGAGATTTCCAACACAGGCTCTGGATATTCCTCCATTTGGCTTAACCACCTGAGTGTAAAAACTACTCCCATCCTTTCTTACACTTGTATAATCTGATTTCCTTCCCATTGATTTTTTCTTCACCTTTTCCTTAGTTTGATATCCAAGCTTGTATGTCCTCACAGGTTGGGAGGATCACAAGCTCTTATACCACTGTAATGTCCCCAACTAGGCTAGGATGGAATAATATGTTAGTTATCCAAATTGTTGTTTTCTTTGTGTAATTTTGTCAAACAATTTGCCTTAATGCTACTATAACTTATTACTAAAAGATAGAAAAAATTTCAAACATATTGCATGCATTCCCTTACATTGAAAATAGAAGAGATAGCCACAACATATTTACTATGGTTAGAACAACAATACAAGGTGTAATGGTTGTTGTAGAAACTACAATAAATCACTAACAAAAATAAATATACAAGTATAATATATAACATACAAACTAAGGGTTGTTGTAGCATCTTCAATACATCAATAAAACACTCAAAATGCAATCCTCTGAACCTAATAGTGATTTTTTTTCCCTCCTGGTGAGTACCCACATGCATAATCCCTCTGTGAAGGTAGATCACCCATGTGTCTAAATGTCTTTTCAAATACATATTGCATATGTCCTCACGAGAAAAAAAAACTGGATAACTAGCGATGCCTCGCATGCAAGGGCTAGACAATGAGTAGGGCCTTGCAGGACACCATGTACTCGTCATGAAAAGATGCCACGATAGATCTTCAAAAAATGGAGTCATCCCTCAGAAACTCCACGAACATTCGAAACACTTTGGTCCTCGCAAGTCTGTTGTGCAAGATGATATGTCTCCAACTAAAAACCAAATCCCAACTGAAGTTATAATGGAAATCTTGGATGGATTCCCTCTTGTCTAGCTAGGGTGGATATTGCACCACCAAAACCAAACCAATAGTGGAAGGTTTTTTCTAAGCTCTAACGAAACAATGGCTCCAAGAGCACTTCCAAAATGAGAGATCAAATCATAATCCCAAAGTGAGGCCCTACCTGTCCTTTTATCCATTTTCCCAGACTTCTTGAACTTTCCCCTTTTTGACCAAATCAAATGTAGCTTATAGAATTTCCCCTTTTTGACTAAATCAAATATAAACCTTATCCTCTTTTTCTTTCATTTTAATATTAAAAGTTACTTTAATAATGGTTAAGTAAATTATTACTCTAAATTTGTTGTATTTCCTTTATGCCAAATTAAATACACAACATCTCTTAACTAAGTGACATTAAATAACCCATTTTTACTTCCTTTTTCTTTGTTGATGAACCACACAAGTTATTTCCACTACCGAGAAGGGGAATCCAAAAATGGAGATATGACATCGTCTACCTTTAAATTCTTTCTCTATAGATCTGTACTTCCCTATGAAGATCTTTGATTCCTCAAACAATTGTACAAGCCTTGAATGGCTTCTTATCCAATGGACCCCATGATTAATTTGGAACTGATCCACATAATCCTCATTTATATCATCTTATCCTCTTGCTAGCAATCCCTTCACATGACACTCTTTGCTTGAGTGTTCCTCTTCTCATTAACAATGCCATGTTATTAAGCTTAGCCCCATTTTATTTGCCAGGATATTTCACTTCAAATGTGCCTCTATAATTATGCATAGGAACAATAATGACTCTTTTTTACCCAATACTCACCTTCTAAATGCACCTCTATCATCTTGGAAAATTTCTCCAAAATTTGATGAAAACAATTCACATTGATTAGTTACATGGTTCATGGAATCCAATTCCACTTTTTCTCGCAATTTTATGGAGAAACCCGATGCTCCCATGGAAAAATTAGACCTTCTTTGATGTTGTCCTATGGATCACATTTTCAATGAACATACTCATACTTCAATATGATTTATGATTTCAAAGTTATGGCTTCCTGAAATCAATAGTTTGATCCATTTTTGTACTTGTTTCACTCGTTCAAATAATTTTCAAAGGCCAACTTCAGTCACCTATAAAAGAAAATATCTTAGGAACCAACAACTTTTTTTGTATTAGGTGAAGATATAATTTACGATTATGAATAGAGAGCAACTTTCAGATTTGGAATTTGCTTCTCTATTCGAATGCTATATAAATTTGAAATTGACATCTTTTCACTTTTGCACTTTTGCCAAACATGGAAATTGTAGCCCTATTTAAGTATCCCTACACCAACTCCTTTTGAATTTTTCCAGAATCCAAAATGAGCACCTTCAAGCTTTCATTTTGAACTATTTATCAAAATTACACCTTATTTGGGCTTCAAGCTAATAGTTATGGCCTACAAAATTTTAAGCTATTTCTCATTTTTATCCCTTTAAGCTACATGTGTCTTCTCTTCCATCTTGTACAGTTTCATCTAGACATATTCTAAATCTAGTTCCATGGATGTCTTCTATAGTCCACAGGATTTCCATAGACTACTCTTTTGCCCCAAACTAACTTCTAAGCATGGTGTTACGCCCTATGGAAGTAAACTAGTGCTTACAATATACCTTGCACTGTTCTAGCTAAAACTTTCTCATACGAGCTCTATTTCATGCCTAGAATATCTCATTGGAAATCTCTCACTAAGCTATTTCATTCTTTTAATAAATATTGTGTATATTGGTACACATAGTTCTCTCAATTTTGACTACCTAAAAATATTGTTTAGCCCCTCAAAATGCCTTCACAAGTTGATGACCTTTAAAGACTAATTTTTTTTGCGAAAAAATCACTTGTTTACTACTGTACCAACTTGTCAAAATGATCTGCACTTGGCCCTAGGAAATTTGGCTGACATGGCATGGAATGTGTATGTTAATTCCATGTGTCATGATTTGATTTAGCTATGTCATCACCCTTCGATATCGTCCATCGACCCTCATCCAAACCTTTTGCAAGGATGTCAGGTTCTTTCTCATGGAATTTTCCCATCGAGAAGAATAACTTCCCCATGCTCACAGATCCTTCCAAAACCTGAAGTATAAACACTATCATCCTTTTTCCATTAGAATTCCCCCATAAGAATGGAAAATTTCCATTCTTACTGATGTTCCTGAAGTTAGAATTCTAATAGCCTATCGGAATTATCCATCAACAACATCCTTTCTGAAAACCATCAGAAACATCCTTTCCAAAATCCATCAAAAACAATCCTTTCGAAGCCCATAAAAAATAATCCTTTTGAACACCATTGGAAATAATCATTCCAAAGACAATCAAAAAATTCCTTCCAAATACCATTGGGAATAATATTCTAAAGACCACTAGAAACTTCATTTCTAAACACCATTGTGAATAATCCTTCCGAAGACCAATAATAGGTTGCCACTTGTTTCTTATCCATAGGCTTTCAGGTTCCCTTCTTCATAAGGTTTAGTTAACTCCACAACTCATCCTGAATAATTCTTCCTGAATTTTTATTTGTGAAAGATCCTATGGTTGAGAGTGACATCTATCAATGTATCTCATTCATTCGATCTTGGGCCACTGGGATTCTCCCTTCAAACTTAACTTGATGCCATTCCTTGGGATTTTTCCTAAAGCCCTCTTGCCACAAGCTGGTCAAGAACTTCTCCTTGGGACTTCTCCTTAGGATTTATCTACGAGGATTTTCCAGCCCACTATATTCTCCTTACGAGCCTACCCTTTAGACGTGTCCATCTTCACCTACAATCCCTGATAAATGGTCGATATTTAATCTTTTTGTCCAAAGAATGATTAGGATTACCCCTGAAACTTAGTCAAATTCAACACTGAGCTTACACATTTTTACATAATAACCTTATACCATGGCCCTTCCATGGGTAAAATTCCATTGTGGCACCCATGCTAGCACCATCATGCCACCACCACATGGATCTACATCATCACTATATGAATTTTTTCTAAAAATTCTAAAAATTGTAAAATTTTGAGAACTTTTTTTAAAATTTTCTCCAAACTTTCTTTGGTAAGATTGGAATTTTTAACCAATATAGAATGGATCGTGTTCATTGATCTCCAATTCAAATTTTATCTAGGCCATTGATTCTACAAATCTTCAATCACTGTCAAAAACATAGAATCCAACCTTATGTTTGTAAATTAACCAATAGTATGCATACGAAGGATGATCCTCCCAACCATAGGCTTGTTGTTCATTTTATCTCAACACTAAGCCACCCTCGAGTTGAGGCTATGAGTCCACAAGGATATTCAACCCTCTTATTTTTTCACTCTCCACATTCAATAGCCCAAAACCCAGGTTCTACTCCCACAACAATTCCAATCCACCAACTCTCTTCCCCAAAACCTACACAACCCAAGGAATGTACCATGTTCACTGCCCAGTCCCTCGAGTTGTACCATTTGTTTATCATGGATTCCTGTACACTTGGTTAGCTAGGAATATCATAGTTGGGGACTTACAAGAAATATCAACTTCTCTAGGAGTGCTCACACCATCCTTTACAAGTCTCTTACAAGCTGTTTTTATAGATACATAGGCCAAATTTTCAGCATAAACATATACCAACAATGGATTTCCTCAAGGAAAACATGGTTGGTGCTCCTCTCAATACTCAACTCCTCTCTTACTACCCAAAAACCGCATGTAAAAATTGTCCTCCTTTTCCATACGGATTTCCTTCTTATCCCTTGCTTATTTGACTCTCACTCTTCCCAAAAAAGGATGATTACACTCAACCCATGTTTTCATAACTGAGTGGGATGACTTCCTCACCCACCTTCTTACAGGAATTCCAATTATTAGATTTGGGGATACTCAACAACAAAACACAATTTTCACTCAGTAATAAAATTAGGAAACAGTTTTGGGTTTTAAAACCCATGAATAAGACCCCCTTTTATCCCCCTCTCTTGTGGAATCATATCACACCATCGTTAACATTCTTCTCGTATTGAAACAAGTGATTATTATTTCTATGAATTATTTCAAAGTACATAATATGCAATTCATCCCTGACCATATTAATCAATACAAGATCTTTTCCACTAAAACATATCAACTCATCAACCTAAATCACATTTATCCAATTAAATTATAATTTGTGGGTATTAAAAATTGGGGATGTTACATTATGCATTGATATTTGAACATAAAAGAGTAATTATTTTTTGTGATGAAGGATTCATTTTGTAATATGTTTCAAACTTATGGCTCATTGAACAAGTTTCGTTAAGAATAGCTAGCTATGTTATGGAATAAAAAATTCTTTGACGTTATGAGAAAAGATTTATTAGAGAGCTCACTATGTTTTCTTTATAAATAATAATTATCATTGGAAACCATTGAAACATTCCCTTGTTGTAATCCAAAAACTCATTTATACTCAAATGTTTTAGTAGATTTTAATAGAAACCTTTCAACAATACAAATTTCTCAAGAAATTTGACGATTCTTTTGCAAGCAGTTGCCAACAATTTATGGAGGTACATTATTGTTGTTCTGTAGACTTTGAACAATAGAATAAAGAATACCTTGGAGCTAGGATCAAGTTTATGGATGATAATTTCAATACATACTTCCAAGTTGTGGACAATTGATTTTTATCATATACATGAAGTTATTGAACCTAAGGAAAACAAGGATAGTTTCCACTTCAAAAGAAGGAATTGAACAAGAGAAATACAAATAGGTTGTACATTCCAAGAAAGTGAGATATAGATATAATATCCTTCACTAAATATGCAACATCCCTAGCCTCAATATGAGCCACGCCACACAAAGTTTTCCCTTTGATACCATTTTAATTAACCATATGCCATGCATATTGTTACAATTATGCGGTCCTAATAGTATGTTATACATGCATACAATTATATGCATTTCAGCAACATAATTAATATAAACATACACACATTAATCAACATATAAGCACACACAAAATAACACTTTTCTTTGTTTTAAATCACCAACTACGTCCATACCCCAGACGTTCCTACCAACCGTAGACTTTGTTGTTCATATTCTCTCAACAACAGGTCACCCTCGAGATGGAGCTCTGACTCCACCATGACAAAGTCTCCTAAGACAAACCGGGGTCTGATAAATATCTCAAAAAAGAACACCCAAAGGTGAAAACTCTAGCAATCGTTCCTATCTCACAACCTCTCATTCCCCATAGCATGTCCCACCCTACGAAGTGTACCCTTTATTTTTTAAACAGTTCTTTGTTTGTCCCAGTTCCCTTCCAAGGCTTCAACAACAGGCTAGAAAAAAAGTCTCATAGCTCTATGGCACCTGGAACACAAGGTTTCTCAAGAGTTCAACATCCATTAGCCTAGCACACAAAGAACCTATCCCAACAATTCTCCCACCCAGAGAAATTACTCCACAAGCCTGACAACCTGCCCCTTCAAGCATAATTAGTTCAAGTTGGGTAACCAACTTCAACTAATTATGCTCCCAACAAAGGTACATATGATGGATGGAGTCATTGAGAGAATGATTGGAAAGAATAGAAATAATGATGGTGAGAATGATGATAATTACACTAGTTCCCAACAACATATTTGCATGATATTAACTTGACACTTGTCACCTTACGAACTACCTTTGAACCCACTTGGTGATACATTCCCAATATTTAGGAACTTAGTATAAAATAATATCACATGACTTTGGAATTTAGGACTAATATTATAATATTCCCTTGGCTTAAACCCCCTTGACTTAGCCCCTCTTCCTATACCTTTATCCCACTTTCCCTCTCATGCATTCCTATCCCCCCATACTTTTCTTTTTTTCTGACTTGGTCTGCAACAGTGACATGTTTTATTAATAATATGAGTGATTACATATTACAATGATAGACTCGTTGGTCTTTATCATCTAGGCTCTCCAACGCAATTAATATACAAAGGCACTCTGGCCCCAAAATATCATGGATCACTAGCCTATAAAGCATATGTACATTTACAATTGGGGTTGGACCTAGAGGTATTACATTCCCCTCCTCCTTATTTGTGAACTATCCTCAATGCATTATATACACATGTATAATAAAAAATTATAAATTATAAAAAATGTGTGGGTATTGTTGGCAATTTGGTTGTCATTGATGCCAACCTTGATAAATAGGTGAAGTATCATTGATTGGTTGGTTTGAGAAGCATTTTCAATATTGGACATATTGTTATGAAGTTGACTTGAATGTCAAGCATTGTCAATATTGGACATAATGTTATGAAGGTTGTGTTATACCCCTATATTTCATAGTATCACCTGGTGATTGAAATTTATTCTTCCAGTCATATTTCATTGTAAATTATATTTCATTCTGCAAATGATTTACAAAAATAAAAAGAAAAGGATAAAAATAGAAAAAATGAAAAGAGGATACAAAAGAAAAAGAAAATAAAAGAACAAATATAAAAAAAGAGAAAAAAGTAAAACGCCCCCACCCAAAAAATTATTTTGAATCATACTGTATAATCATGATCAAACTTGTTGAATTTATGTTGATAGGTTAGAGAATAAGTTAGAATGCTAAAACATAGATAATCGCTTAGCCTAAGTTAGATCTAGCGCTAGATCTAACTTAGGAGATAATTAATCTAAGTTATACTTAGCGTAGTACAACATAGATTATGTACCTAAAACACTTAGCACTTAGCACTGTGACTCCATATTTCTCCGGTTTCAAGGCTTTTGTAGCCTTCTCCTTCACTTCCTAGACTCTCTAAAGTCGACCTTCTGTCCCATCCACAAGTCTTCTCATTTGGGTTGGCTCATCCCCAAATTCTGTAGTCTGTGACGGGGAAGGCACAGTAGGTACTGCGTGGACCAAACAGATAAATTGGTGTACTTCCTTCAGTTCCCTCTCAATCCTTGAATATAGCTCCTCATGATTCTCTCCATATCTCTTCAATATGTCCTCAAAAGTGTCCTCCATAGCTCCATGGACCAGAGTGATATCGTCCTTCGTGAGCATGGCCTCCAACTAGGGCTTATTAGCACGCATCTTCTTCCTTGTTGAGGGTTTCTTCGGAGAAACCTTCCTCTTCTGCAGTGTGACCATCCCAACAGTGTGATCTTCCGGCTGTGTATATTCGTCTACTCCTTGTCCTTCTTCTCTTTCATGTTAAGATCCAAATATCAATATAGCATAGAAAAACCTCAGAATAAGTACTCAATGCCTTGAAAAAGAGATAATTTCATATAATAAGCCTCTTCAAGGGGGAAACCTCCTTTTACCCCACATAA
>JZKD02S1721135.1:417217-434209 GCA_000966675.3 Picea glauca
ATCGATCTTAGGAACGTGGTTGGTCTTCAACCCAAAGTTGGAGTTTCTCCATTCTTGATTCAACTTCCTTGTGTCCTCATCATGAATTTCATGGGATGCATTTTCACTTTCAGGTATCTTCTCTATTACGAAATTTTTCAATACTTTCATGATCTCTTCTTTTAAATCATCCATCTTTGCCTCCAACTTAGCTTCCATCTCTTGTAGTTCATCTTTTGTTACTATCTTCTTTTGTAAATAATTTATGTCCCTATGCATTTTTTCACCTTCATCGAGAGTCCAAGTATGATTTTCTGGAGGCTTATTTGGTGTAGAAGTTCCCTTTTTGGATGGCATGTTGGCCAAGTATCACTTTTGAACCTTGATTTTGAGGTGGTTCTGCTAGACAATCTTTCTTCTGTTGTATCTCCCAAGTTTTGCCCCTTCCAGGTATGAAACATTCTTTTATGTAGTTCTCTGATATTTCTTCTATGCAATGCCACAGGTCTGGTCAAAATTGGATGCACCAAGTCAAAATTTACGGTAACTTCCCCACAATTTGCTAATTTTTGGCCTTTCCAAAAGATCTCACTTGTATAGTGTGCCCCACACAAAATAATTGATATTAAATTCTGAAACGCGTACCAAAAATACTACAGAATGTCCACTATCCAATGAAACTAGTCTCACTCCATTTGGATACTCTAGGAAGAAGTTATGATTGTTTTAACTAGAACACCTTCTTGCGACTAGTCAATAGGACTAGTCAGATACCCTATCTTCCACAGGGTGTATCTACAAATGTGAGATGACCTGGAAGCTGAAAGTTTTACCATAGATACATTACTAATTTATGTGAATAGCCTCCAGATTTCAGGGTCTGAAGCGTTATAGAACAATATTTATAGCGAAAATTCTGCAATGAATCAGTTCGGGATGATTCCAAAACCCTATCTTGCACAGGCTGTATCTCCGAAAGTATAAGGCCTAAGGAGCTGAAATTTTAACCCAACGTACCTTGATCCATCTACTAAATATCCTCCAATACCTTCCTTATGAAACGTTTTAGAAACAAATTTATAGAGAAAATTCCAAGGTGTCTCAGATGTAGTAGCGAAACCCCAAGACCTTGAGCTCTGATACCATATGTTAAGAACCAAATATCAATATAGCATAGAAAAACCTCAGAATAAGTACTCAAAGCCTTGAAAAATAGATAATTTCATATAATAAGCCTCTTCTAGGGGGAAACCTCCTTTTACCCCACATAAATGTTCAAGTACAAGATGATTCCAAACGAAAATGTCTCCTTGGTATATATAGGAGACTAGGAGGTATAATTACAACTAATAGAATAAAGCCGACATAAATAAAATAACATTACTACTGTAATATGCCCCAATTAAGGGGTAATGAATCAATATTAGGGCTTAACATTTCATCTCCTCCTCCCTATCCTTCTGCTTCATATTCTCCTCCTCCTCCTAGCGAGCCAGACCCATTATCTTCAGAGGCATTATCCTCCTCATCGCTCTCTATATCCTGGACTTCTTCCTACTTCTTATTCTTCGTCGGCCCACTGTACTGTCTGACATGCTTGACTCAGGTGACTATGGGGCTTCCTATGGTGTCTGTATCGGAGAGTTCTGCATCACCGATAGGTACAAGAAATTCCTCTAGCCATTCCTTTGTAATCTTATCCATGTCTTCATCTGTTAGATTTTAGTATGACTGTAACTCTTCCTGGTTCTCATCTCGATGCGTAGTGATGTAGATGAAATGAGAATCTGCATAGAACTTTTCTATTGGTCATTACTAGTGCAGGGCGCGTGGTGTCATGCACGGAAATGACTCAATGGAAACCTTCATTTGTTGATAATATGCATGATACACAGCGTTGGACTGCCACTGCTTCATCATGTCATTGGTGTACCACAAGGTTGAAAACCTAACAACCAACGGCTCTAAAGGTTCAATATCTGGGAAGGTGCTCCTTCATTAATTTTCCAAGAGACAAATGCGATCAAAATGATGAGCCAGCTGTAGTGGAATTCATATCCTAAATCCTAGGCTTCATGACAATCTTTATGCAGCTCATTGACAAGCTAGTTTTCCCAGTTCATCTGCATGCCCTCCACACATTTTCCTGTGAGGTCCACCATGAACCCGGTGACTTGTGTGGGGTGGTTCTTCCTTATCATATTTCCATCTAGGAGTTGTCAAGTGAGGCGCACTGTGGCATCCTATATACAGGCTACCTTATAACCTCGCTTTCCTTTTTCGACTTCTCCATAATCTTCCTTGATGTTTTGTGCTAAGGAACAATCTAAGACCTTCCCTAGATAAAACTATTGATGGTTAGGACCCTTCACACTTAAGCCTATAATCTGGTGGATCAACGTCAGATCCACAGTAATCCTTCAGTCGAGCCACATGTATCTGCCATGATAGCACGACAAGAGTAGTTTAATGTAAGCGTTAGCCTCCTGGTGGCAGTGAAAATGCGGGATCTTCATCACATTCAGCACGGTGGACTGTGACGAGCCCTTAATCCATGGCTGGGAGATGAGGTGAGGATTCTTCTCGGTCCACTTCATCAAGTAGCGGTGGTGCGCTAGTATAGTGTAGTTCTTCATGTCTCCTAAATTGAAGTCATTGTTCTTTAATAATGGGATCTGTCCTAACTGACTCCCGACTTGGTGTATTCCTTTCAAAATGTATGGAGTGAACACGACGTGATCAAAATATCGGGGGATGTTGTCACGGTTAACGATGCCAATGAAGGGTGGAATGTACTCAGGTAAGATCGATAGGACCTGCTTCGCATTAGCCAGATTGTCACGGTGCTTACTTCGTTGCTCAGTCACAGGGTTAACATGGCCAAAATGATGTCTAGTTGAAGGGGAGGCCTATAGTCCCCTAGTTGACGATGGCTGGACACCTTCTGATATCGTTCTGTTGGCCATTAGCTTCTTAAGGACCTCCTCAATAGACTTCTCTAATTCACTAGGTTTGCCCAACATTCTAACTTTTAAACAGATAGGTCGGGGTAGACAGATGGACAGGCGGGGTAGAAAAATAGATGATGAGGTCTAGCTTTAGATAACACAACTCGACACTTGGAAAATTCTCTTCTTAGCTCAGTCAATCAAGGGTAGAAAAAGGTGGTCTCAACATAGTGTCCAATGAGTTGAATAAGCGGCACATCGTAACAAATTTTCCCAATGGCCAGGACTGCTTCCATCATTGTGAATCTTTCCATTATGGCGCGATCTCAATGTCCCAAAAGAGGTCCATCAACCCATAAATGTATTTTCTAACCATTCTGGAGTGTCATTCTAATGATCGGGGCACCTCCAATAGTCATATAACTTCGCTAGGGGGAAGTCCCATTCTATGAGGTCCTGTTGTTCCAGTGAGGTTCAAATCCTGTGAACCTTCCTCATGCGAGGTTCTAGTCTGCGAAGTCTTTCATCAGTCTCTGTAGCTTCTTGTAGATTTTCCAACATAGATTTATTTTTATTGAGATTTCTTGCCTTCTTTCCTATGATCTGAGTCTCTCTAATTTTTTATGGAATCCTCTTTCCATTTATATTCTTATCTTCCCCTAGCGTAGTGACTTTGGATTACTGATGTGCCCTCAAAGGGTGTGAAGTTAATATCCCTTTTCTTAACACTTCTTGGGTAGGCATACTTCTTTCTTGAGTAGATAGGTCCTACATTCTTTCAACCTTGATAGCTAATTCTCTTTCTTTTTATTCCTCCAACATTGTTACTCTGTTTTTCTGCTTCAACTTATCCTCTCGTTCTTCTATTAGTCGTTCTATTTTACTAGCTATGAAATCCCTTAGTTCTTGCTTTTTCTTTTCTGTAGCTTCTTCCTCTGCTTTCCTTTTGATATGATCCTTCTCAATCCAAGTCTTACCTAATAAAAGTGGGAAATGGGTGTTGTCCTGAATAAACTTAATGACTTCAAATTCCTCTTCAGTCGATGTTCCATGAACAATAATAGGTACATTAGTAATTCTTCCACATAAGGTTATCAACTTTCCCTTAAACAAGCCTATCCTTCCCAATAAAGGTATCATAGTAGGCTTTCCCAAAGTTTTCCAATTTTCTTCTGTCATAATATTCTGTTGTGTTTTCTCATCCAAGACACAGTCTATGTTGAAGTCTTCTATTCATGTACTTATGCATTGTTTTTCTTTCAGGATCTCTGATAAACTGACATCTTTGTGAACATCCATCATTTCTTTCAACTATGATAACGTAGTCTGAACTTTCTATGGTTCTTTCTTTTTATGACTTTCTAATATGCCCTTGGTTTCTTAACTTTCTTCATAGTTTTCTTGTCTCATGTTCATCCTTTCAACTTTAGCAATCATCCTTGGACAATCCTCAACTTCATGACCAACAATCTTACAACAAAGGAAAATAGGATATGCACCAGGGAATTCCTTAGAAAGATGTCTCGGTCTTCTGCAGTTATAACACAATGTCAATCCTCTTTTTATTTTAAATTTTCTCCAACCTCTTTTGTACTGTGCACTAGGAGCATAGTGCTAGACCTGCAATCTGAAAAACAAAATTCTAGGTTCCTGCATCCACTTATTAGTCCAAAAACTCTTTCTATGCATAGGAATAACATATCTTTCTTCATTTCTATTAAATTTACTCAAATCAACTCTTTCTTTCAACTGCGTCCTAGCCTTCATACTAGGACGAAATCTATTAAATATACTTAGGTTCATGCTTTCAAAACAAACAATTTCACTTATCTTACTCTTGGAAAAGCACAAAGCTTTACCTCTTTTCAGATCTTACCTCTTTCTTCAAATTGGTTTTCTTTCTTAGCACCAAGCTTCACAAGTCAAGTAGAGTATTGCACACTTCAACAAAATATCTACACACAGAGCTTCTCTTTTCTTTACTTCAGTTCCCAACAATAATAGTTTCGAGTCTCGGTAACAGAACCATTTGTTGGCATAGGGGCAGACCCAAGGTTCAACTCTTAACAATGCACCAACAAAACCCCGACTATCGGCCCTTTCAAAAACACCTGTGAAGCAAGAGAGGTCTCACCCGAGGTAGAAGAAGGGGGGGTTATAGGATGCAGGTGTCTGTAACCAGGTTGGGACACAAATCTTTGATAATAACACTTTGTAGGGTATTTTTTTAATTCTTAGGAAGCAACATACATTAGTTCATTAACCTTATTAACATCACAGAACATACCCAAGATTAGATGTAGCATAGTACAATAGAGATTGTGTACCTAAAACACTTAGCACTTAGCACTGTGACTCAGATCTAGCATTCTAACATAAGCAAAGAAATAAATCAACATATACATATCCATTACATATCTAATCTAAGCACTTAAGCAAAATTAACAAAGATAATCATTGCACAAAGCAAACCACAAGACACCAAATGTACGTGGTTCACCCCAGTGTGGGGCTATGTCCACCAACCACTTTTCCTTCTTTATTATGTGCTCGAATATTACATTCATTCACTCCTATGCACTAAGCCACAGAGTCAAGCTTTGCACCAGATAGGAGATCTGCGCACTAAGCACCAGATCCTCCTTCCAAAACTAGGTTAAGGAATAGAGCCAACCCTCTATCAAGAACAAATCCTTAACACACATACATTCCCTTGCACACGTCCATTCGACTGCTTGCACTTAGCTCAAAAAGACTACTACTTCTACCACACATTCTTCTTTATTTATACTTTTACAAACCCTTACAATAAGGCCTAATCATGGGTAAACCCCATGGGCCGACAACCCATAACCCATTACAAAAACCCTAAAGAACCCCATACTGGGTCAACATAGCCCGAAAAATAAGTGAGATCCACAATCTTAGCTCTGCCTAGGCACTCCTTCCTCGACCACTGTGCTAAAGTCCAAAAGTGGTCCAAATATGACCAAGGTTTCCTCAAAACTTGGTCGAGGGCCAACAATTCCCTCACAACATTTCAGACCCCCCACTTCCAAAATCCGTTTACCACCTACCCCCCCTTCCAAAGTCTACCCAAACCACCAACCAAAATCACTCACCACACTTTTCCACCGTACCCTATTTCTACCACCATATGTCCCATCCTACATACTCGTTACCCAATTAAAATGCTCCCCATGACCGTTAACCTCCCTGTTACCACCCCGCACCATAAAGGACACCTCCAACACACTCTAAAACCCCATTTCACCACCTTGTAATGCCATTTTCTGATACATACACCATGGACACCGTGCCAAAACAAGTTTTCAATCTAACTGCTAGAGGTGGAGAAATATATGAACCAAACAAAGTGGCAAGAGAACACATTACTAGAAATGAAAGAACAACCTACTCCTATCACCTCTTCACATACTAACACACCTCAAAAGAAAACAGAGAAGAGAGCAAGAAAGGAGGTTTCTCCTGTAGTCACAGAGGTATCAGCCAAGGACTTCCAAGTTTACAGAAAGAGGGCCAAGACCAGTCAACACCAGACTTGCTCAAGGAAGGAGAAATGCAGTCCACCATAGTCATGGAGGGACCAAACTCTTCATCCTATTTAGAAAGTCAGTTTATAGTGTCTACATCATCACCAACATCTCAAAGACAGATAGAAATTTCTATGACCACTGAATCAACTCATGGACAAACATAGTCAAACATTTTTTACGAGTACAAATAGATCAAACAAAGAAATGAGCTCCTTAACATAAACACCTATGCTTAGTTATGGAAGAATACCTCCACTGCTCAACATAGGATTTTGTCATCCTTTGACATAGACAGAGGAAGAATGCAAATGGCATTCTTGCAAGCACAAGTTCCTCATCCTAAAATAGCTCCAGACTATAAGAAGACTGCCTTTGAGTTTGATGTAAAGGATGTCCATCTAGTGGACCAAATGGATATGCATAGGAAGACAGGAGATATGATACTCTCTACCTTGAAAAATACCTCAATGACTTCTTCAAAGTTGTATTTATTCCTGAATAATATTCAGTCCCAACTGAAGCTAGAGAAAATCTCTTATTTGGCCAAGGACAACAAAATCAAATCATTAGAATAATTGGTGCTAAAGATTGGGTATGACCCAACAAATGTCAAGACAGCAGAAGAGTTATTAAAAAATAATAATGCTGATATATCATCTTTGAGAAAGCATATAAAGCTTCCAACTACAAAAGATTCACAAGCCAAATAATTTGTTGCGACTAAAGGCCACAAACAAGAAATGTTGAAGCTAATCATGGAACAAAATGCACAAATAAGAGAAATGAAAGAATAAATTGATAAATTGATAAAGGAAAAGGAATAGAATGTGCAGATGGCCATGATACCACTAGAGGTAGTCCCTCTGATAGGAATTAGAATAGAAGAAGCATCCACATCAGTAGAAATTCCATCAGCAACCCAGTACAAGTTTCAGATGCATCTGTAAACTTGTAAAATCCATGGAAGGCATGTCCATCCAAGGGGAAGAGATCAGGAAACTACAGGAAGAGGTAAAGAACCTATAGGAGTTGAAGTCAATTTTCCAGGCCAGTCACCAGGAAGAGATGCATAAGTCTCAAAGGCTTAGTCAAAATTTACAACAACTAAAGAAAGAGACTACCATGGAAAAACCTTAGCCCAAGCTAAGGAAAATATTTGGGTAGATAACAACAAGTCAATGTCAAAAATATGGCCATCCATGTAGATCATATTTGAATAGCATGAGTTAGTACATAAATCTAGGGAAGAAATTGAAATCATCAAAGAAGAACTAGGAGAAAGACCCACAGAGGCCACTGAACTCATCAGATTTCTAAAATCCAAAAATAAGTAGGAGTTAGAAGAACTAAATATTGAGGATAGAACAGAGACCATCCTTGAGATCAAGGAGGTTCTGACCAAGAAAGGATTGATGTTGCATCTAGAAGAAAAAACTCAAGTGATGTACATAGGTGTGCATATATTTTTCAGTAAGTTTGAAGTGATACACAAGAAAGGGCTTCCTGGATTGCTAGTACTTAATGACAAATTGATCACTCTATTTGATTACAAATAGAAAATGAGTGTAGTGGAAAAGGACATTTCAAATTTTGTAGGGGTACAGGGAACCATTACTCGTAAAGATTTCCAAGAAACACTATAGTTAGACTTGAGTATTCAACATGAGATTAAGCATATCTTCATCACTAAGCCTACCTTTACCAAGTACATAGAAATGGATCAGATATACAGAAAATTACTCAAGATTTCTATCCCAGGTAAAATAGGTGGGAATATCTATGTGCTTTACTTGAGTAGAGACAATTTTGGTATTCTAGTCAGCATGAAGAAGCCAACCAAAGTCAAAGAGATTATTCACCAACCACTTCCACTCAATCATCACAAGGGATCCGAGAAAATCAACAAATCCCTATATTTTGTCTTTTAGAGATATAGTTAGTTAGATATTACTCCATAGTATCCTGGTCATTTATGACACGGTCTGATGTAAATAGTTTTATAAATACTTCTCTCTTCGAAGTATTAGGGGTTGGTTTTTTCACCCAAGAGCTATTGTGTAATTTTTCAAAGGATCGACCAATAAAAAAAGAGGCTTATTCACATGATTCTTATGATAGATTGTTGGTGATGTTTTTCTTTCTTTTTCAAATGTTTTCTCATTCTCTGTAGTCATTTCATGTATTTCCAATTCTAATCATAAAACAAAGTCAAAGAACATAATTTATTTCATATACTTTGTCTTTGGTTTTTTAATGATCTGCATGTTTTTCATCTGAAACTGAGTGAAGGAATTCTTAGCTACTCCTCTGCTTAGTGGATTTTCCCCTCTCTTCCCTCTTATTCATTCCATTTAATATAAATAGATCCAACACTTTTACTACCCTTACCATTGGAAAATTAAGCATTCTTTCAGCCAATTATTTCAAACAATCAAAATTAGAACTGTCATAACTAGCCTAACATTTTAAAACTCAAAAAATCTAAATCCAAGAGAGAGATCCCTCTCTGAAGATGGCAGGGATAGATCCCAGCTTCCAAAGTGGTTTGGTAGTTACCTCTGTCAATTTATTCTACAGCCTATGGAAATTATAGAGTGATAATAGGTTGGACATAATCTTATGAAGGTGACTTGAATGACAAGCATTGTCAATATTGGACATAAAGTTATAAAGGTGACTTGAATGTCAAGCATTGTCAATATTGGACATAATGCTATGATTGTTGGATCATGTTGTCATTGATGCCAATGGTTTGATAGATTGATGTCATTGATTGATGTCAAGTGATGGATTGATGTCAAAGGATTGATTGATTGATGATTGATGTAATATAATATGTATTGTCCTTGATAAGAATGCACAGATGAAGATGGATCAATGAGTTGTCACTGATACATGATGAAGATGGATCGATGTGGTTTCATTGGTATATGATGCATTGTTGAAATTTTTTATAGATAACTCATTATTGTCTTATCATGATTGATAAGGTGCACAAATAGATGAACTCCAAAGTGGTCCCCTTATGGTGAAGGCCCTCATGGGAAGACGCTTTGTGGATTGAGTTATCCTAGAAGAATGGTTGGAGGACCCATGATTGTATGTGGAATAATGATATCAAGATCAATGAATTTGTTGGTGAAACTATCCTATATGGATAGTTCTTGTCATGTCATTTCCAGTGGTATGTGGAATGTCAAATAACTCCTTGCGGATTGAGAGTTATGGCCTTACGAAGTTGGAGGACCCTCACATGTTGGCTTGAAGCCCATAAGTTCAAAGAATTCAAAGTGCTTTAAAATAGGAAATCATTATTTAAATGATAAAGTAAAGTGACAAAGTCAAGGTGGATTATTTAAATAATAAAGATAAGTGACAAAATCAAGAAATGATAAAGTAAGAAGGAATATTTAAATGATAAAGTATTGGAGAATTTTCTATTTATGGAAAGTGGTTAACCCTAAAATAAGGAAAATAGGTTAAGTGGCCTAGAAATGGGTTATGTAACCTAGAGGATGAAATTATAATTAAGATAGCTATGGACTCTTGCAAAATATCCTCTTTGTGGATCAATGGAGAGCTTCTTGTGAGAATATATTTTGGAGTATTGATGGAGAGCTTCTTGTGAGAGAATTTTTGGTGTGGATCTCTTGAGCATGATTGAAGATATATTCTGAGAGAGAGGAGATCAGGAGGATCTCATGGACGCATTGAAGTTTCAAAAAGTATGATATCATGACGGAGAAATTATTGGAATTACAAAAAAACCCTATTTTCTAGTGCGTACACGGGTTGTCTGTGTATAGGGTGCGTATACGCGAGTTGTCTGTGTACAAGGTGTGTACAGCACACAGGTTGTTTATGTATAGGGAGCGTATAGTGGATAAAATCATGTGTATTTGTGGTTGAGTTGATGACAAGTTGTTGAAGACTGAACCAGGTTCCAGATCTGCATTCTATGGGCTCAGATCTGTCACTGGGACAGTGGTATGGTTACATTATTGTCTTGATGGATAGTATTGTTTGTTGTGTTGTGAATGCTTAGGGAATTCTTTGTATGGATTTTGTGATGTTGTTGATGTTGGTTGATGGAGTGAGAAGTACTCTTGTGATTCAGTTGTGATATGATTTCTATGGTATACTAGTTTCTTATACATTATTGAGTTAGCATTCATATTGATTGGTTGTGGAGGATGAGTAAGCTATTGGAGAGCTTGGATGTGTTGTGATTGGCTGGTGGTCAGTTTCGATAGTGAGAGACAGAAGAGAATGATAAATTGTTTGCATAGGATCTGAGTTAATCTTGAAGGATAAACCCTAATAGATCAGAAGGTATACACAGGTTGTTGTATACCCTGGCCATGTACATACACAAGCTATAGTGAGCCAGGGTGCGTACACATGCAGGCTGCACTACTGACAGGTCATGTACTTGTTGCAGATTGATATATGTTGAGGATTGTTGCCTCATCTCATTTGGTGCTGAGGGTGTAAAGTGAGCCTTGCATTATAGATATGATTCTCTTGTAGAGTTGTACTCTATTCAGTTGTTGCTGAAAAACCCCAAGGATTGTAGTCTGTAATAAAAATAAAATTGTACATACATCTTGTGTTCTTTGTGTTCCTTGTGGTGATGGATTATATTTGATCTATGTTTCTGATATATGTTGTTGATATATGTTCACATCTAACTGGTTATAAATGCCAAAAGTGAGTATGAGTAAATGTTGAATGCTAACAAATGAGTTTTGTGTAAGAGGGAAGTTTTGGGAAAAATATCCCCACACTCATTCACCCCCCTTCTAAGTGCGGTAGGTGTGTCCAACAATTGGTATCAGAGCAGGCCTTCACTACAAGACTTAACAATCTTGAAGGAGATCCATAGACACACAAATGGATGATGAAATACCAATCCTTGATGAGTAAAACTATTCTACTTGGAGAATAGAGATGAGAATACATTTGAAGACAATGGGAGCAACTATTTGGAAGGCATCCACTGGTGGATCAGTTTCCTTAAAGAACAAGTCAAAGTTTGCAGCTCAAAGGGGAGGAAAGAAGAATGATGGATTGGCTCTCAAGACCATTCTTAATGGACTCTCAAGCCCTATCAAGGAGATCATGGGACAATTCACTTCCGCCTAGGATCTATGGCTAAAGCTAGAGGAGACATATCAAAACAAGGAAGAAGATGATGAAGACCACTCCATCAAGATCATTAAAGGTAAAGAATCTCCAAAGACTCTTGAATGCATTATTTCTAAATGTGATCTTGAAAAAAATTCAAATGAAGACAAAGAATCAAGTGATAATGGTATCACAAAGGAGAGAAAAGAATCATGTGATGATGTTGGCAAAAAGGAAGATCTCAAAAGTACTTGAAATGAAGGTAAAGAATCTCCAAAGACTCTTGATTGCAATGATTCAAAATGTGATGATGTTGAATTTTTCTCAAGTGAAGAAGATAATATAGAAACAGTTTGTGTAAAGTTTGATGGTAGTTATCCCATGGAAAGAATAGAAGAATATCTATTAGAACTTCAAAAAGAAGTTGAAGAGGGTTTATATAGATATAGAAGTGATCATTTTTATACACATCATACCTATCTTTCAAATAACACTAAAAAGTTTCTTAGGAGGAGTCAAAGGCACATCTTGAAGTTAAATGGAATGATAAAAGAACAAGAAGGAAGCAATAAGACTCAATTGGAATAAAAGGAAGAAGAGATCACAAGACTAAAGAATGAAAAAGAAGATATGAAGGTAGATGATGAGATTAGAAAAAAAATTGAAACTATTGTCCATCTCAAGACCCAAATTGAAGAATCCAAAAGGGTAGAAGAACTATTGAAGATTCAAATTAATGAAAGGGAAGAGACATGTGAGAAGTTATAAATTGAAGTTGTTGACCTTATAAAGAAGGTAGAGAAGTCAAACAAATTCTTGAATAGCTCAAAAATCTTGGATGAGATCCTGGAATGTCAAAGATCACCATATGATAAATCAGGTCTTGGATACAAAGGAGAAGATACACATGTTGAAGCAAGCACCTCAAAGAAGAATGAGGTAATTCCATCAAAGAAGGAAGAAAATGTTGCAAAACAACCATCTACACAAGGCAAGAAAAATTTAAATAGAAGACATCAAGAAGCTATCTTTGGGACACCAAAGCAAAGGTATGGAAGTATTTTTCATGGGCATTGTTATTCATGTAATGAATATGGTCACAAATATTTTGAATGTAGATCTTATGAAAGGAGATATAATGGAAGTTTTTATAACACCATAAGGTGTTGGAGATGTGATCAAGTAGGACACATTGTTGTTCACTATAACACCATTAGATGCTACAGCTGTAGTGGATTTGGCCACAAATCCCAGGAGTGTTGGAACACAAGAAGAAAGTCCATGATGAGGACTTCACATAGCATGGCTAGAAGAAGGAATGAAGTAAGGAAGGGAGACATATTTGAAAAGATGGATGCTCAGAGCTCAAGTTCTGAAGAGCAGGGACATCTACAGAAGTGGGTGAAGAAGATAGAGCAGCTAGAATAGAATGAAATATTGAAGGGAAGTTCAAAAGTGTCATCTACTGAGGCATACATGGGTGATAGTGGTATCAATCACGTATATACGCAGGATGAACTTGTATAGGTCATGTACATATGCGAACTGTCTATGCAGCAGGCTGAGTATATATGGTGAAGCCTAAGGAAAAGGGCTATGCACAGGGATTGTAGTTTGATGTGATGGTATAACTCTGTGATGTAGGGTCTGAAATGGTTTATTGCAGGTTCTAACACTGTTTGTTGCAGGTTCTCATGATTGTATATTGGATTATGTAAGGTGATGATGTAAAATAAAATCTTGGGTGCATGGCACTAACCCATGAGTATGGATTGATGCATTTTTTGTTGAAGAACAATGTTGGTTATAACAATGAAGTTATGGCACCTTGGTTATGTGATATATCTTGATGATGTATTATTGGAGGCTTACTTGTTGGAAAATTTGATGCATGCATTTGGCATATGGATGGGCTACACATTGGTACATGTTGTTGGTGAGTTGATGAGATTATCATGTTGTACATCATTGATGATCTATAGTTGATGCATGATTTGTACGTTTCTAGTACACTAGTAGAGGCACCTACTAGCAGGTTGATTGGCACATGTTTTATGGAGGATTTGGCATACATGTATGGGATTCATCATTTTGTGGTGTTGGTGCATGATGGTGTACATATTTTGGTACACTCATATATGGCATATGCTTGATGATACTACACCATTGGTATTACTTGATTAGCACAACAATTGATATTTTTTTGATACATGGTTATGATACTTGGTTCATGATGGAGACATATCACTAGTGATATGATACATTGTTTAACATGTTGGTAGATGCACATGGTTGGCATATTGGTAGATGCACATGGTTGGCATATTGGTGGATGCACATGTTTGGCATATTGGTAGATGCACATGGTTGGCATATTAGTAGATGCACATATTGGAATATTGGTAGAGGCATATGATTGATACATTCCATGGATGATATATTTTGGCACATTGCATGATGTTGATGTACATGGTTGATGTACATAGGTGTTGTGCATGATGAGCACACATTTTTGTACAAGATGTACTTGGTTGATATTTTTCTCATGATTCTTTATTTCATTGTTGACATATATTTTGCTTCATGATGCTTGGTATGGCATGAGTTTGATGCATGAATAGGTCCACAGATCATTATATGGTAGCACATTGTTCATATTGCAAAGAATATAGGGGAGAAATACCCATAGGGGGATTCATTCTTCTTCCCATGATTCTAGGAGGAGATATTTATCAGATGCATACCTAGAAAAGAGCCCTATACTTGAAGAAAGACCACATAATAATAATTCCAGGGGGAGAAATGGTCACAGGAGGAGGATGTTCGATGTATCTTCAACATTACATCAAAGTGATATCCCTTGTTCAAAAGGGGAGAGATTTTTCAAAGGAAGGTCAAAGGCACTCAGACAGAGGGAGCAGCTCCAAGAGGAGAATGGCCCTTTGCCATTGATGTCAAAGGGAGAGAGTTAATCACATTGATGTGATTGATGTTTATTGATGGGGAGAGATAGTCACATTGACTATTGATGTATAAAATGTCTTATCTACATGTTGACATCAATAATTGGTAATTGGTGTTGACATCAATGTTGGTATTGTCATCAATGCCAAAGGGGGAGATTATTGGATCATGTTTTCATTGATGCCAATGGTTTGATAGATTGATTTAATTGATTGATGTCAAGAGATTTATTGATTTCAAAAGATTGATTTATTGATGATTGATTTAATATAATATGTATTTTTCTTGATAAGAGTGCATAGATGAAGATGGATCAATGAGTTGTCATTGATACATGATGAAGATGGATTGATGTGATTTCATTGGTATATGATGCATTGTTGAAACAATGTATAAATGACTCATTATTGTCTTATCATGATTGATAAGGTGCACAAATGGATGAACTCCAAAGTGGTCCCCTTATGGTGAAATCCCTCACGGGAAGATGCTTTGCGGATTGAGTTATCCTAGAAGAATGGTTGGAGGACCCATGCTTATATGTGGAATAATGAGATTAAGATCAATGAATTTGTTGGTGAAACTATCCTAGATGGATAGTGCTTGTCATGCCATTTTTGGTGGTATGTGTAATGTCACATAACTCCTCAAGGTTTGAGAGTTATGGCCTTACGAAGTTGGAGGACCCTCACATGTTGGCTTGAAGCCCACAAGGTCAAAGAAGTCAAAGTGATTTAAAAGAACAAATAAATATTTAAATGATAAAGTAAAGTGACAAAGTCAAGGTGGATTATTTAAATAATAAAGAAAAGTGATAAAATCAAGAAATGATAAAGTAAGAAGGAATATTTAAATGATAAAGTATTGGAGAACTTTCTATTTATGGAAAGTGGTTAACCCTAAAATAAGGAAAATAGGTTAAGTGACCTAGAAATGGGTTAAGTGAACTAGAGGATGAAAGTATAAATAATATAGCTATGGACTCTTGCAAAACATCCTCTTTTTGGATCAATGGAGACCTTCTTGTGAGAATATATTTTGGAGTATTGATGGAGAGCTTCTTGTGAGCGAATTTTTGGTGTGGATCTCTTGAGCATGATTGAAGATCTATTCTAAGAGAGAGGATATCAGGAGGATCTCATGGACGCATTGAAGTTTTGGAAAATCTGATATCATGACGGTGAAATTATCGGAATTATAGAAAAAAACCTATTTTCTAGTGCGTACGCAGGGTGTCTGTGTATAGGGTGCGTATACGCGAGTTGTCTGTGTACAAGGTGCATACAGTACGTGGGTTGTCTATGTATAAAGAGCGTATAGTGGATAAAATCATGGATATTTTTGGTTGATATGATGACAAGCTATTCAAGACTGAAGCAGGTTCCATATATGCATTCTATGGGCTCAGATCTGTCACTGAGACACTGATATGGTTACATTATTGTCTTGATGGATAATATTGCTTATTGTGTTGTGAATTCTTAGGGAATTCTTGGTATGGATGTTGTGATGTGGTTTATGTTGGTTGATGGAGTGATAAGTACTCTTTTGATTCATTTGTGATATGATTTCTATGGTATACTAGTTTCTTATATATGATTGAGTTAGCATTCATATTTATTGGTTGTGGAGCATGGGTAAGATATTGGAGAGATTGGATGTATTGTGACTGGGTGGTGGTCAGTATGGACAGTGAGAGACATAAGAGAATGATAAATTGGTTGCATAGGATCTAAGTTAATCTTGAAGGATAAACCGTAATAGCTCAGAAGGTATATGTAGGTTGTTGTATACCTTGGCTACGTACATACACATGTTGTAGTGAGCCAGGGCACGTACACATGTAGGCTGAACTACTGGAAGGTCACGTACCTGTTGCAGATTGATATCTATTGAGGATTGTTGCCTCATCTCAGTTGGTGCTGAGGGTGTAAGTTGAGTCTTGCATTATAGAGCTGGTGCTCTTGTAGAGTTGTACTCTATTCAGTTGTTGTTGAAAAACCCCAAAGATTGTAGTCCATAATAAAAATAAAATTGTACATACATCTTGTGTTCTTTGTGTTCCTTGTGGTGACGACTTATTGTTGATCTATGTTGTTGATATATGATATTGATATATGTTCACATCTAAATGGTTATAATGACAACAATGAGTAATGAGTAAATGTTGAATGATAACAAATGAGTTTTGTGTAAGAGGGAAGTTTTGGGAAAAAGAGCCCCACACTCATTCACCCACCTCTAAGTGTGGTAGGTGTGTCTAAAAATGAAGGTGACTTGAATATAAGTAGAAATATAATACTGACTAATATATTGTATGAGCTTGATACACTCATCCTATATTGTATAAGGTTGAGATTGTGTCATTAACATCCATGCACAAAAGAAGAAATTGTCCAGATAAAAAGGGTAAATGG
>JZKD02S1721135.1:434940-446397 GCA_000966675.3 Picea glauca
TATATATAATGGATTGAATGAAAGTCCATTCTATTAGGTTGGTGCCTATTTACAAGTTGAGTCTTGTCATGAGGATTAGATTCCTCACATGTCAGTTGGATATGAGATCAACAAACTTGTTCTTATTATGAGGGTTGAATTCCTCATTTCTCAGTTGGATCTAAGAAGTACAAGTTGGGTCTTGTATCATAGAATTAGATCTCTCATATTTAGTTAAAGTTGAATATATTAAATGATATATTTTATATGTATTCATTCAAGTTAAATAAATAAAAGAATGATATTTTATCTACTTCATATAGTTTTTCTTATACATGTTTATGAATAATTAATTGAACTACATATATATTATTTAGTTAATTTAGTTAATCTATGAAAGTGTGAAAAGTAGCCAAAAGTTCCAGATATTGATTCACCCCCTCCCCTCTTAGTGTCAGTGTGTGTTTTCAATAGGTACTCCTCCTTCATGGCATCCTCATGCTCCCACGTTGCATCCCCAGGACCATAATAGGTCCAATGAACTTTTACCAACCCTATTGTTTGATTCTGGAGCAACTTGACTTTTTGATCCAATATGCACATCAGTTGAACTCATAAGTCTCCTTCTTGCTCCACCTGAATCAGATTCCAATCAATTAAATGATTAGCATCATGAACATACTTTTTAACCAAAGACACATGGAATACAGTATGAATCCACATGGATGCAGATAGTGCAAGCATGTATGCAACAAGAGAAATCCTCTCCAAGATTTTAAAGGGTCCGCAATATCTTGTTGCAGGTTTTGAATAGTTCACCAACTTCAGGGAACTTCTCTTGGCCTTCACTTTTAAGAACACGTGGTCACCCACTTTAAACTCTCTGTGAGTTCTTCCCTTATCTGTATAAATTTTCTTTTTGTCTTGTGCATCCTTTAAATTATGCCTTATTTTCACCATCTGTTCTTCCATTTCCCTAATTAGTTTTGGACCAAACACCACTCTATCTGTTGGATTGTCCCAACTCACTCACATGTTACACTTTCTTCCATATAATGATTGAAATGGGTTCATATTTAAATATGCCTAATACCCATTATTATAATAAAATTCAACTAAATGTAAATAATATTCCCATTTTGATGGTTTATCCATCACATACATTCTAGACATATCTTCAATCACCTGATTTACCCTCTCTTTTTTCCCATTTGATTCTAGGTGATAAGTTGTGCTAAATTTCCTATTTGTCTCAAATCCTTTAAATATTCCCTTCCAAAAATTTGATGTGAAATTTGGATCTTTGTCAAAAACAATTTCCTTAGGCACACCATGTAGCATGGAAATTTCTCTCATATAAATCTCTGCAATGTTTTCTTCTTTATGATTTAGCTTAACTGGAATAAAATGAGCAGCTCCAATTAGCATATCCACCACCACCAGGATGGAATCATGGTATTTCATTGTTTTGGGTAGTTTGGTTATGAAATCAATTTTCACCACTTCGTATTTCCACTCTGGAATGGGCGATGGCTGTAGGAAACCAGTTGGATTTCCATGTTCAACCTTGAACTTCTGAAATTATAGACATATTGTAATATAATTAGTCACATCTTTCTTCATACTAGGTCAAAAATATTGCCTCTTGATAGCTGCAATTGTTTTTTGGTAACCTGGATACCCAACATAAGGCACATTATGGATTTCACTTAGCACCAAAAATTTTAGATCTTGAGATTTAGGAACATATTATCCACCTTTGTACATGAGGATTCCATCCTTTCTCATCTCATAATCCTTGATTCTCTGTTGATAATTACCTTGCTATAATTTTTCTGTTGTTTTCATATAATGTTGTTCTGATTTTGCAGCTCCTGAAATTTTGTATTTCAAATCATATTTATACACACTAATGTCTATAGCATGCATCTCATGCACCCTCATGCTGAGTGCATCAAACACCTTGTTCTATTTCCCCTTGATATGATTTACATTAAAATCATTTTCAATGAGGAATTCCAACCATCTGATTTTTCTGGCATTCAAAGTTAGTTGTCCAAACAAATATTTCAGACCACTATGGTCTGTCCTTAGCTCAAATTTTTTTCCCATAAGATAATGTCTCCACATATTCAAGGCATGAAATATGGCTGACAATTATAAAACATGAGTGACATAGTGTCTCTCATGTTCTTTCAACTTTCTTGACGTGTATCATATCACATGCCAATTTTTGCTAAGGACTCCTCCATGCCCTTCCTTGCAAGAATTAGTGCACACAATTAAATATTCATTTGGATGGACTATATTCAAGATTGGTGCACCTGTCAATAAATTATTCAAATTTTGAAATATTTCTTTACAATCAATATTCCATTCAAATCTCACGCCCTTGTTTTGCAAATAAGTGATTGGATGTGAAATCTTTGAAAATCCTTCAATAAATCTTTTGTAATAACTTGCAAGCCACATGAATGATATAACGGATGAGAAATTCTTTGGTGATGGTCAATCTTCAATTAATTTTATATTCTCAAGATCCATTGTTATCCCTTCCTCTGAAATGATATGGCCCAAATAATGTATCTTCCTCTAATATAATGAGAACTTGTTCACTTTGGCATACAATTGGTGCTCCATTAATACTTGTAGCACCATCCTCGAGTGCATTTCATGCTCTTATTCAAACTTGGAGTAGATAATTATGTCATCCAAAAAGACAATGACAAACTTATCCAAGTAATTTATGAAAATACCATTCATCAAACACATGAAGTCAATTGGTGCATTTGACAACCCAAATGACACCACTATAAACTCATAATGGCCATACCTTGTTCTAAATGTTATCTTTTTGATATATTCTTCTTTAATCCGCACCTAATGATAGCCTGACGTGAGGTCAGTCTTGGAAAATATATTAGCATCTTTCAGCTTATCAAAAATATCATCTATCCTTGGTAAAGGATATTTTTTCTTCACAATCACCTTACTCAACTACCTGAAATCAATGCACAACCTCAAGGTTCCATCCTTTTTTCTTCACAAATAACATTCGGGCACCCCAAGGTGACACAATTGGGCATATATAACCCTTCTTCAAAATATCTTCAAGCTACATTTGTAATTCCTTCAACTCTGGTGCACTCATCCTATAAGGAGTGTTGGACACTCGGGATGCTCTAGGCCTCAAATTAATAGAAAAATCAATATATCTCTTTGGCGGAAATCCCAATATTTCTTCAAATAAATCCTCAAATTATTTTAGGAAGACAAAGTATTTAATGCATGGAACTTTATCCTTAGTTGTCTCTTCCATATGTTGTGCAAAAATTTGACATCCTTTTATGAAGATTATTTTTAGTTGCAAGGCTTAAATCTCTCTCATACTTACTTCCCTTGGAATACCTTGAATTGTTCTTTAAGTTTCCTTCCTCATCAAGACAAGTAAATTCATTATTGTAGTAATCTAGGAAAACATGATGCATATCCAACCAATCCATACCAATTAGGAAATCATATGAACCCAAAGGTATGATGTTCAAATATTCCTTTGTACTCATCCCATTCATGTCCTTTGGACAATCCTTAGCCAACTAATTAATTCTTCTTTTATCTCTTGTGGCTAGATGGACCAACCAAGATTTCCCAATTTCTGTTCTTTACAAATGAAATATTTCCACCAACTTAAGATCTATATAACTATGACTAGGTCATGAATGAATTAAAATAGAAATAGGTTGATCATTGATCTTAGCTTCCACTTCAATCATATGAGATTAAAATTCATCTTTCTTGTTGTACAAGGATGCATAGATATTTGGCATGATTTTTCCCATGTCCTCAATTGTATTATCATGTTGTACATTGTAAAAAGTATTGAATATTTCAATTCTATGAGAGTAATCTTTGTACATGTGATATCCCTCACAACCCCAACATATAATAGGTCGTTTCCTTGGCTTTTTCCTCAATGTTTTTGATATTGAACAAGGCGAAGTTTTTGTCTTACAGGTTTAACTCAAGGTAAGTTTTGATTTCATGCACAACAATCGAAGGGTTGATCCATGGAATTTCTTCATAGCTCCAGTAAAAAATGTCACATAATTCTTTAAACAAGGTGGTGTAAGTTTCAATCTCTTCAGTGGAATAGTTCACACCTAGTTGTATGTTTTCCACAACACCTTCTTTTGTGGTGTCAATACTGATGGTTTGAGATATGTTTCCCAAATTTCCCTCGGAGATTGTATCTTGAGTGAGGATCAGAGATTCGGGATCATTGACAATATCGGTTGGAAAGATAGATGAAATATCTTTCTCAATTTCATCCAAACTAGGAAGAAAGGATAAGCTATGGTGGTTTTCATCCCATTGTGCCTCCTCAATATTAAGAATTTCCATAAAGGATTCATTGGATGGAAAAATACATAGGATGTAATCAACAGTGGAGGATAAGGAATCTAACCAGGATGTTAACGAATAGGAATTATATGCCATTAGATGTTGTTCATTAGGTGAAGGAGAGGCATATTGAATGGATTCGTATTCAGCCTCAGCAGGACTAAGTGGCATAATGTCACCTAGTGTACCAAATTCTAAAGGACTGGGTATGATCCATGGATCATATGATTCAAGGGATTGATGTACCATAGTTGAAATAATATTTACCATTGCAATATGTTGTGTAGTTGGAGGAATAGGTGTTGGGAAAGTGCCCATGAGCAAAGATTCTTTCAGTAGACCAACCCCAACTGTAATGTCCCCGACCATCCATGCAGAGCCACGCTATGCCATAGAACTCTTAATGTTCACTCCGCGGAACCTATTGTAACATACCCAGCATCCAACTGAGTTATGCCACATAAATATTTCCAACTGCATGCAATTAAGAATACATATGCACACATAACTCTTGCGGAAGAATATATATAAAAACATAGACAGAAAAATACTTTATGTAAATGCACGAATTCATACTAAAATGATAGTAAACATATACATGCAACATATACAGGAAATACCCTTAAATTTACAGACAATTATAAACACACATAATATAAACCCATAAATATAAGCACGTAAATAACAATGCAGCATGTAAATTTATCACTCAATTGGAATTTATCTTGGTAAGAATGTCACCAACTTTGTGCATAACTTCCACGAACCTCCCAGCCTTATACCTCACCGTTCATCACTCTCAACAGTGAGTCACCCCTGAGCTGGGACTAAACTCCACCCAGGTAAAGGGATTCCTAACCAGGCTAAAGGCTCGTAGACAATAGGAAAGACTCTGTCTCAGGTGCCAACTCAAAATAAAAACCTACAGTCCCTCATTCCCCACATTCCCATCCCACCCAGGAAGTGTTCCCCTTCTCTTCTCAACTTTCCTTCGACTACCCCACTTCCTTTCCGAGCTTCAACAACAGGCCGGACAGGAAGTCTCAGAGAACTGTAGTTGCAGTTTATCACCTTCAAGAAATCAAGTCCCAACAATTCTCTCACCCAGAGAATTTCTCACGGGCCTAACAACTCGCCTCTTCAATATACCACGGGCCTGACAACTCGATTTCTCAGTCCAACTCCCAAGCTAACCAGGTACACCAACACAAAATGGCTATGGATACAGGTTCAGGTACAATCATGAAGATACAAAGGATAACTCAATGGGTGTCTGAATGCTCATGGAATAATGGTTGAATGATGGAAGGAATCATGGGAAGAATGATGGAAAAGATGGGAAAATGAACTAAGTCCAAACTATATGTATGCATGTTCCCAACTTGACACTTGTCATGTTGGGAGCTACTTTGGCCCACTTGTCCCCAACTTTAGAACTTAGGATAAAATAATTATCCATACTTTATATTTAATAAATATTAATATAATATTACTTTTTGGCTTAATCTCCCTATCTTATCCCCTTTCCTTGACTTAGCCCCTCCCTTTCCCTAACTACCGGAGTTTATTCTTCAATCTATTTTATCATGGTTGGTCTGTGTGCAACGATGTATTTTATATTAATTATGAGACATGTACAAAAATAGGCGCAATGGCCTTTAACATCTAGGATCTCTGGCCTAATCAAAACATAAGCATCCTATCTTATAATAACTAGCTCACCAGCCTATAAAACATAACATATACACAAAGGCTCATTGGCCTCACAATCACGCGCACTTAAGATGTTGTGCGCGATATCCTGGAATGTGCATACTTCATCATTTCACTACGCACACTATGCCATGAAAGGTGCATACAAAACGATGCCAGACAACTCACCATCTTAAGTACATTTTCATTTACATTTACAATTGGGTTCGGCCTTAGGGATATTACACCAACACTTTCATAAGTAATCTTTGAATCCCCCAAAAATGGAATACTGTTGGCGGTTTGAGTGCGAGCGTCGGGTGTACATTAATCTAACTGATTGATGGTAACTGAACACATTGAAAATATGAGGAAGCCACAATAATCATAGCATAAAACCAACTTCTTCCAAGCAATTAGTTATAATCTAGAGGAGCGTCGACTATTTCCACATCGATGGAAATAGTTTTCCCCAGTTGAACAACTAATGATTGTAAGAGACCATGAGGTCTGAAACCTCATCCATCAAATTATTTTAACATGGTTGGATATTGATTAATACCATGTGTTTTAAGGCCTTTCCAACAGGATAAGTACATGACCCAGGTTGATGCTCCCTCATCCAATATAGTGCGATGAATATGTTGATTTTGAACAACAACATAAATTTGAAATGCAAGTTGGTGAGAGAGTCTCGATTTATAATTGTCCAGGTTAAAAGTGATCTTATTGGATGACTTGGAATATGTATCTTGGATGGATTCCAAGGGAGTCCTACATTGGCTAGGGAAGTGTTGGATAACTTCGAGAGCCGACATCACACAAGGTGCTTGGGCCAAATCTTCAACAATGTTGTAGTTTTGAGAAACACAAGAGTTAAGATTAAAGGTCAACTTTATGATAGTACTCTTAGGTAGATGTAATATAGATTCAAAATTAGGTTTCTCAATCTGGAGAGGTCCAGACGGAGGGGTAACTGAAGTGGAAGATGGATCGGTCACAATTCCATTAGTTACACTTTCCTTACTGGGTTTGCCTGGGGGTGTTTCATATGTCGTAGTTCAAGTGGACAAATCTGCACCATTAAATATATAAATATGTGCACTTGATGAAGCATCCTCATTAGGAGGATAAATTGGGTTTCCTCCTTTCGGAGGTGCAGTATTGTTTGCAAGCAGGGACTTTTGTTGTGGAAAAGGATGCGTCAAAACAGTGGGTTGAGAATTTCCTCTAAATAATTTAGATACTTCTTCCTAGTGGGGACAGTCTCATGTGTAATGATCTTCAACATATATGAGATGGGTAAATTTTGTTTTGCGTTGTGGTTTCTTTTCAATAGTAGGTGGTTGTTCTTGTGTTTTTTGTATTTTCAATTTGATTATTATTTTTCTTGGATTTATTCTTAGTTTTCTTTCCCCCCCTTGATTGTGATGGTGAATTAGATTGAACTTCATTTACTTCATAAAATTTAGTAGGGGTAGAATTTGAGGAGATAGGATTCTGCACTGTAGTCGAGGAAATTATTGAACGATTGGTTGCCCCAGTCGACTGTGAAACGGGATGGGTTTTGATGGAACTGATAACACCATTTGAATGAGCAGTGGAGTATGGTTTCAATGGAAATGTTGATGTATGGTGATCATTTGGGATCAGTTCATACAAAGTATTGTATTGGGAATAAACCAGATCCAAATACTTGGCACGAGCAATGGCTTACTCTTTTGTAAGTACACCACCCATTGCTACATCGCAAGAAATAGGAGGTAACATGGATTTTGTGAACCATTCAGCCAACAACTGGTCAGGAATGGTGGCTTTGATCAATCGTCGTCGTCGTCTCCACTCATGTATATGATATGAAATATGTATGAAGTTAGTCTGACGAAGGGAGGTCAAAAGTTTTGTGTCATTTTCTTATCTAATTGGAAATTGGAAATGGGTGAGGAAAGCCATGGCAAGGGAATTGAAATCTTGGAAAGATACATGTTGTAACTCAATGTACCATTTTTCCGCTGAACTTGTAAGAGTACACTAGAAAAGACACAAACGAATAGAGTCATCCATCAGTGATTTTGATGAAAACTACAGATGAAATGTCATGACATGGTTATTTTGGCCTTCTCTAAGTTTACCATAAAATTTTGGAATATTAGATGGTAATTTGGATGTGTAATATGGGATCATTTTCTAATCTCGACAGATATAGTAGATATAAAGTAGCTAATAAAGGTAACTATCAATTAATTTGTGGATGATATTAGTGAGGCATAGGGACACCAGGAGGACTATAAACTGGTTTTGGTGGAAAGTTATATCCATAAGGTCCTCCCATATGTGGTTGTTGTGGATTTTGGCCAGCAAAAGAAGGATTCATTTGTTGAGGAATTTGCGTAGGAGGTGAAGGAAAACCCATTTGGCCTTGCAGAGGATAACCAGTGCAACCTAAAGGAGGATATCCAGTTTGACCTTGGGGAGGATTACCAATTTATCCCTGAGGAGGGTAACTAGGTTTTCCCCAAGGAGTGTAACTAGGTTGACCCTAAGGAGGGTAACCAAGTTAATTTTGAGGAGGGTAATTGATTTGACCCTACGGTGGAAAATATGTTTGTCCTTGAGGACCCAAGTGATATTCAGGACACCTGGGATTTGTTGTCCTGAATATAGTCTAGAAGGATTGGGATATATAGATCCTCCCTACATGTCTGGATTTGAATATCAACCATGATATGGTTGATTAAGAGGTCCTCCTTGGGGTGGTCCCCAGGATATTTTTGGGTTTCCGACAAAATAAACTTGAAATTGTCCCCTTGCCATAGGTTGGGTAATAACTTGGATTTTCCCACTGAATGGGGGTTTCCTTCCAGTCAATATTTTTCCACTGAACGAGGGTTTCCTTCAGGTCAATATTTTTCCACTGAATGAGAGTTTCCCCTAGTCAGAATTTGTCCAATAAACTGGGGTTATCCCCTGGGAAGGATTTTTCTACTAACTGAGGATTTCCCCCTAGTAGGGACTTTTCCTACAGTCGGGTTTTGTGGTAAGACATGGTTTTGCATGTATGAAGGTATCCCAATAGGATCTTGTGGCATGTATGAAGTTGTTGCTTGAAGAGGGATTGTAGGTGTAATCATCACGGTAATTTGAAAATGAATAGGTGATACAAATCTTGTTTCACTCGTTATTTGTCCTGAAGTGGTAGAAGTATTGAGTGTTTTTCTAGAAGGATGGTTAGAGTACTAACTCAGTGGTCCTCCATCTGCACCGATGGTGACAGATGTATGTGGACGGTTAAATAGTGGTCGATTCAAATTAATTTTTTCATAAAGATCATGACCTGATGGAGTTATCCATATAGGATGAACAAGAGTTTGATGTGGATCTACCATTTCAGTAGAGTGGACAGAGGTAGTGTATTCTGCATTTGGATTTGGTTGTTTTGATTACATGTCACATTCTTCGTATGGCCTTGATAATAGCCTATGATAATCTTCAACTATGATGTTTCTTGAGGATTCTACTCAAAGAAGGAGTGGATTGAGAAGGTTGGTCATAGTTGGGTTTGCAGGACAGGTAGGACCTTCCTGAACTACTACTATAGATCCCTCAGGATTTTCAATCAAAGGAGGAGAAACACTCCGAGTGTCCAATTAGTTTTCAACCTATTCATGGTAAGTGTCTTCAGGTAAGTTAGGAGGTATGGGTTTGTAGCCTTCTGGAGGCAACCCTTTCATCCTACATGATATTCGAAGACCTTTATCAACCATAGTACCAATCTTAAGGGAAACTTGGGTGAAAAAACAACGTTCACTCAAAATCTAGAAAACCAACAAGCAAAACAATAACTTCTCTCAATGAACTTACTCGTTGGTGATGAAATCCAACATCGCAAGGAAAAAGTGAGAATGGGCTAGTATTGAGTGGGTGCATTAGTTACGTTGATGACCTTCTTAGCAGACTTATGCCTTGGTGTGATTTCCCTCATGGTTTTACCTGCGAGTTATCCTCCAAGGATCCCTAGTGAGTTTGACCAATGCCTGATCCAGGTACATCAAATACTTCCCTTCATCGTCACCTCATGTAAAGACCCTAAATATTACCGCCACTAAGGTTACCAACTTGCAGTCATCCTCTGGGCAGGTACATTTGACAGTCGGGTCTAAAAGAATGGGAAGGATATCAAGTCTGAAATTATTGAAGAGAACTAAGGACAAGTGGACTGATAAACTCCTGAGGACCTCGAACAGATTTTAAATTCACGAAGCTCCGAGACTAAATGAAAACAATTGATTCTCAATAAGAACCCCCAATATATGATCATTCTGCTACAATTATTTAATCCTCGGACAGATAATCTTCATTTCTCTCACGCACACGACCTCGTGTTTACCCCTGAGTGAGAGGGGGATCCTAGCTATGCTTATACGAATGTTGGATTTTCCCTCCCTATCAAAAGTTTATGTGTTTGTCTTTAACGCTTTGCAGAGTTATCCTCATAGCTTATTCCAAATCTCTATTCCTAGTCTATTGTTGGTGTAAAGATCTAAGAAGAAAATTTTCTAGTTCAATTTTAATTAGAGCTTATTTCCGTGAATGTTTGTTACTCAAGGGTGAATGAAAATGAAACTAATGATATTTTGAGACTCAACTCCACAAGAAGGAAACAAAAATGATATGCAAATTTCATTTCAATGAACATCTAATTATGGGAAGAAGAAGATATTCTTTTGTTTCATCACTAAAAAACACTCAAAAGAAATCCAAAAACTTTATGCTATTTGTTCCTAAACAATAATTCACACATTTTCCAAATCATAAAAAATAAAAACCTTTCATTAATGTAGGGGCCGAAGAGATTAAAAAAATCAATTTATCTATTAAACTTCATAACAGAATAATATTCTTCATAATAATAACTTTGTTAACTTAAATTTAGCAACATATAATAAATTTAATAATTGATTAAAAACAATTGCAAAATTTGAAATACCTGAACCTGATGCTAATAACCTCCATTTGTCCGTCGCTTGCCTCCTTGACCGCTTCTGCAAAACACTGCCCAAAACCTAGTTCCTCCCTGCCAACTAGGTAACTCCCTAGCTCCAGCATATCAACGGATATCCTGGCCCCCGTGCCCAAAACCCCCAGCAACCCCAGTGCATTGATACAATCCCCCTCCCAAAATTTCACTTCTCTCTCTGCAAATCCAGAGCTCCCAAAATTCATCCCCCAACTTCCGTAGAATGGCCTCCCGTCAAAATCCTTCCCTTCCTTATCCCCCTTCACCGACTTCCCCTACCTCATTTACTCCCTACCTAACTCATTTATTACCTCCTTATCCTCCCGCCGTTAATGCCCCTTATCCCTCCTTTATTATTTTATCCTCAT
>JZKD02S1721135.1:485607-501250 GCA_000966675.3 Picea glauca
CCAATAAATATTAACTTTTATCCAATATTAACCCATTTCCACTAACCCTAAGTGTTTAGCTATATCCACTAATAGTTATATACATAAACCCCACTAAACCTATATCACCCCTAACTCTTAACCCTTATAACCCTTAAATTTGAAAACCCCAAACCATAATAACTCCTTACACATATTTCTTATAATATCTTAACTCTTTTAACACTTAGCAATTATAACCCTTAACCCCTAATCATTATAAAGACAAAATCCTACCTCATGTAACCCCTAATCCTTATGAACCCTTACCTCCAATGTCATCAACCTATACCTACATTCTTAAAGAACATAACCTCTAGCCCTTAAAAACTCCTTTATCCCATAACACTTATATTCTCAATCACCCTTTACCCTAATAACAACTAATACCTAACCCCTATAATTATTAATCTATAAACCATATATTTATAACCCCATATATTTATAACCTCTAACACCAATAACCCATAAAACCTAATCATAACTCTTATAAGCCCCAAACTTTAACCTTATAATTCCTAAATCTCGATCCTTGTAACTATTTTAACCAGTGTTATCAACATCTCGATAATATTGTGATGTTGGTGATATTATCTTCAAAATCAGGGTTAGCAATATTTTTCAATATTTTCATTCTTACAACATTGTTTTTCATTCTCACGACATTTTCCGATATGTTTCCTGATGTTGCCAATATTTTTTTCTTCGGACCCTCGGCGATATTTTGGCACAAACCTAATGGAGACATCAAATTCCTTATTTGATAACCGACTCAACAAGATGTAGGCACCAACCTACTAGATATGCCAATCTCCTCAACTAAGCACCAACTCAATAAGATGTAGGCGCCAACCTACTGGAGACACCAATATACTCAATTGAACAAAAACTCAATAAGATGTCACCAATCCTAGATATCCATACACATAGTGCTTATGAATTTACCTGCATCCTTCATTCCATGGACAATCCTTCAAACCCTAGCAAGCCTCATAACATCATTCTCATAATTTTATCACTAATGACAACATCCTCTTACAGTAACATCCATTCACGACAACATCCATTAACGACAACATCCACTCATTGAAACATCATGAAAACATCACGACTTCATAGCAGAGAATACGACAACATCCCAACCTCACAACAACATCACAACTTCATATCATAACATATGGCAAGATCACAACCTTACAACAACATCATGTCCTTATAACATACCTTGAGAATAACAAAGACCTTAAGAGAATACCTTAGACTTATCTTACATGCTAGAAATACACCCCAACAAATTGAGCGCACTTCATACTTGATCACTTCATTGGTTACACTAAAAATACAAAATTATATCCTGTATTTATAGTAATTATGTCCCCAAAAATTAGTTGAGCCAACCTCAATTTTTTGGTTGGGTTTTCGGAAGAAAAAAAATCTTATCTCCTCATTCCTAGGGAGTTATAGGGACTTCCATGTACCATTGGAAAGCTCTTGGAATAAGATTTATAACCATGTAACTTTTTCTTCCATTTTAGTTAGGTATGTAAGGTAAAAATTCCCTAAAATATAGGGTATCCTTGACCAAAAATAATACTTTCAACAATCTCAATTTTGCAATTTTTATCTTGGAAATCTGTAAGCTTGTAATATTTATCTTTGACATATTTTGGGCTTCTTTACTTGACTTTAGGGGCTTATTCCCTTATTTTTAGGGCTCCTTCAAGGATCCTTCAAGGCTCCATTTCTATACAACTCAAAGTGGGCATGTGGAAACAACCACATGTTATATCATCCCATGAGGGCCATGCTTAAAAGCTACACCATAAGAGGACCACTTTGGAGTTATATACACTTATGTCAAGGCTCCTTCAAGGCTCTTCAAGGCTTCTTCAAGTGGACACAACATCATCACTTTTAGGGGATTTTGGTCTTTGATTTAGGTCTACTTCTAAGGTTGACATCAATGACAACCAAATTTCCAACAATATCTACTCAATCTCAACTGATATTTAGAATAATTTCATAATACCTTTGCTGGTGGTGATGAATTTATGAAAACATAATTTGTAATGCTAGTATCCATTTTCTTCAGTATATTCCAATTGGTCCTCTTTCACTCCTTCACTGCACACTCTCACTGCACTTCCCCTCCATGGAAAAAATACCAGGCCCTTAGGACCAAAGGTGCTCTAATACCACATAATAAAAATAAGGAGAAAAAAAATCATAAACCAAGAAAATCAAGAAGATGGAAACATGGTGTAAAATGCACTAAGCCGAATCAATTCATATGTACATCTATGGTACATTTATAATACATCTTGATATAACGAACTCACAATTGTATCCTAACTAAAAGTTTGTTATGGTCTATTTCGAACTTATGATTATTTCTAACACAATGTACTAACCCCTTCCCATGGTTTTCATGATCATTCCATTCCTCTGTTCCAAGGGTAATTCAACGCCACGAATTTAATGGTTTTGTTTGTTTTTTGATCTAAGCAAAACTTTTGCAGCTTAATTCCAAAATGAGGTATACTTATGTATTTTTCCAAATTCTTTTGTTGAGTTAATAAAAAGGCCTACCCATTTGAGAGCAGGACCCGGAGACGTAGTCCATCAGGGATGAACTTCGTTATCAATTTTTTTGTGTTCATATTTGATTCTTATGTCTCTTTATTATTAATCTTTTCATTCTTTATGGTGCACTTCAATTTATTCTCATTTAATACAATTCTTTAATATGTCACATCGATGAAAAGATCTCAGATCATTGTTTGTTGGTAAGTTTCTTTCTCTTTCCTTGGGTCAAACAATGGTAATGGATCCACTACTTTCCTTACCCACTGGTGAATCTTATTCCCTTGATCTGTTGCATCCGCTGCATTTTGTATTCCTCCACATGTAACTGTTTCTATCTTAGATTTTTTATCGCACGCTTCAACTGTTATCATCTATATGTTTTGGTTCTAGTTTTGGTTTTGGTTCTCATTCCCTCTTTCCTTCCAATTCGCTATAAATTGAGAACAATATTCCATTGCATGGTCCAATGCTTTGTAGTACATGCATGTCATGCAAGGATTCAAGCAATCTCTCGCTAAATGTTATGGTTGATTGAAATTATAAGAAATGATTGTTTATCTTCCTCCTCTACCAAATCCTCCCTGTCCTCGACCTCTATTGAATCCTCCTCATCCAACTTGATTAAAACCTATTAGAGTATTATATTGTGGAAATTATCCTTCTACTGTTACATTTTTGTAATGAATTTGGTAATAATTTGCACTACACTCTCTCATTAAGTCGAATGTGCGACAATATTTCTCTTCATGTCCTACAGATTTGCAAAAATTATAGAACAAATTCCTTGGTGTACTCTGATACTTTTGCAATAATGGAAAAGGAGTCGAATGATGTCCCCATGTCTTACATATTTCAGAATATGCCACTCCCTTTCCAATGGGTTCGGTGCCCCTGTATCCATATAATGTGCAAATTTTGGGCATTCGTCTTTACGATGGCCTTCTGTCTTAGATGTAATACACCAAAATTGTTCATGATTTTCCTTTTCCTTCATTATTTCTAACAAATTATCCTTAGTGCATTTAATTGTTACTAAACATATGCCATTCCTATGCCATCTCCTATAAGAGATGTTTCTAACTTCATCGCAATTTCAAATTCTTCTAGCTGTGATGTGACCTTCTATTATGTTAGAGGACATAGAATGTGTGGTAACAAATATGAAATAAACCATTATCTATGTTGTTCGTCAGGAATCTTGAATGATAATATACCCACCACATATTTAAACCTCTGATCCTACTATGAATCTGTCTCATTCTATATCTGCTTAATTTCTATCAGCTCTGTGATATACTACAACTCAAATTTCAGCTTTCGAAATTCCTTTAACAAATCTTGTCCAATCTATGCCAATGTCCTTGATTTTCCTGCCAGTGTAGTATTGTGATACTTCATGTACTATAAGAGTGTGTAACCTCTGAATGTCATTTATAACTACACAATCTTCGTTGTCTCCTCCTGGACATTCTTCGTAGTCCATATTGTCTCACATACAAATAGATGTTGCTCTAGGTATTTCGACCCTGCTCCATTGAATTCATGCATTCTCAATGTATTATTTATTCCTTCCATTATGATTTTTGTAGTACTTACCATGATGTTGACTGACACTAGTTCACTACACTACTTCCACTATTCTGACTACTATTTTGATTTCCTACACTAACTACAATTTCCCTTGACAAAGTTCCAGTTTATTCTTCAGATGTAGGTGACGCACATGAGGTTGTGGGTTCGACACAAATTTCAATATGAGATGGAATTCCTTTTTCTTTCAAACTGCGCTGAGGATCCTTTTCTTTCTCTTTCCTTTCTCTGTATGGTGTGATCTGAAGCATTATGAAGGGGTCTCTTTTCTCAAACACTATGTTCTACTATTGTAGGAAAATTCCCTTGTAGATAGGTGAATGACCTCTTGGATCCTATACCCCTATGACCAAGATAGAAAAATGATAACATTGGACACTGACATTATTTTAAATGCACCTAAACTAGTTAAAAGCAAAAGAGGAAGAAAAGAGGATGTGCCTTTTTCTAAAGCTTGTCCTTTCTCGTTCCAAGATGAACTTGATCTTCAGTCCCTTTAATGAGTTCTGCAATTCAATAGAAAACAAAGGCAATGCATGCTTCCTATTCTACCAAGATTAGTTTAAAATAGATTTATCAAGAAGAGACAAGCTCATGCAATAGTACACAAACTTGAAGGAAACAGGCCAAGAATATATTAATAAGAACATAACAAGGTACTTACAATATGTAGATGTATATGTGGCAACCTCGCCAAGTCGTCCTTGTCCAACCCCTTGCTCGAAAGATCCATGATCAGAATGACAATACTTTTCATTGATATTCTCCTCCTTTTCACCATGAGAATACCTCCTTTTATAGGATTTAGGAGGCTCAACCACCTTATTTATCTTTGGAATAAGTTGAGGACATGACTCCATCGGTTGTGGTATTTCCCTTAGATACAGTATGAAGCTTGGATTCGAGCCAAACCAACTTGTATCCTTTCTAGATGTCCTTAGAGATAAGGGGGATTTCTCCCCTAGAATCTCTAAACCAATCGGCACTCCCTCAAAGATGGAAAAAGAGCATTATAGTGCTCCCTGCTAAGTGTACAGGGAGCACTAACGCTCCATGCAATTGAGAAGGGGAGCATTGATCTTCAAAAAATTTCTTAAGATGATAATTTTCCAAGGAAAAATAATGTATAAGCTTGCCAAATGATGTGTTTTCCTTTTCTAACATGTCTTAGAGGGTGTACCAAGTGTTCTTATGGTGTCGTCTGCAATGTGACACATGTAGGAAAAAAATACAATGTTTGTGACACTTGCAACACTTATGATAATGATAATGGGACATTGTCGAAGTGATGAATTTTGATGTGTAACGGATTTCCCCCTAAAGTGAAAATTCAGAAGATGGAAGCTGATGACTGAAGCACTTTATATACTTTCAAAGCAAGGGTATGGAGTTGGAGAACCTGGTAGAAGCTGCAAACAACCATCAAACAAATGTTATCATATGTTTCAAACCCAAGGCATGCATACCTATTCTTGAGTGACTAAGGACTTAAGGTATGGCCGCCAATAAATACACTGTGGATCCATAATGATATTGACTTAAGGGTATATCCACCAAAAATACAATGTGGATCTATACCTCCATGAAATGAACTAATCGTAGCCACGAGAAATACACAGTGGATCTATGAGATGATAATGCATAGCCACAAACCAATACAAAGTGGATCTATGTGATAATATATAAGTATACTCAAAAGATTGCCTTCACAGCCTAGGAAAGAAAATAACAAAGTGAAAGCTCAACATAGGGTCTTCATCCTAATCTCGATGTAGTACGAATCTAGCCATGTGAATAAGTGTTTTGATGTCGAACATGGTAGAAACCACTTGATTACTAGTCAATGAGGTGAACCATTAACAAGTGCGAGGGAAATCACCAGTGATGTCAATGACTCCCAAGGTACCCTAGTACAAACCAAAGAATGTGAATAAATTAGTTGAAGTCAAACATTCATGGATTCATCCGATCAGAGGTCAATGATGTAAACCCACTATCGAAGGCGAGGAAGCCTGCCATTGAGGCATGTAGGTCCCAAGGTACTAAATGGTTTCTAAGTCAAATTCTCGAATGATGTGTTGAAGTCGACAGGAAAAGAATCGTCGAAGGATGGATTTGATGTATCCCCCATCATCGACATGAAATTGGAATAGAGATGTAAGAGGGTGAATCAAATGAGTATGGACTGACATGGGTATTGAAGCTGGAAATTTTGTGATGGTTGACTCTCGAGGTGGATACCTCACTTGAACATTGAGGCACAACATGACTCGGTAGCATAAACATAACATGGACCAAAACATAATGCAGTGGATACTGTGACATTCATCAAGTGACCCAAAGGAGTGAAAAACACAGAGGATTGGTTCAGTGCAGAGGTTCAACGGGTTATCCAAGTGTTCAAGATGCAGGTAAAAACAATGTTCCCTGTTCAAGGGAGACTGCAAAAGTGAGTTGTGACAATTCTAAAAAATAGCTTGGCTTGCTTCCTTCAATTTTTCCCCCATCAAGATAGATGAGTGCCTCTTTTTTATTTTACGAGATCGAGGATAACACTTCCTCGATATAACTCACCTTCGATAATTCCCTCTTCCTTTGTTTAATGAACTGGAAGAAGTAAGGGTTCAGTCCCATATGGGCCCTTCAATGTGTAATTTTAACGAGTCCAGAGAAGGAAAACTCGGTGGTTTTTCATGTTTAGAGAGTCTGAAAAATAACCTAAAGACAAGTTCAGAGTTGTCCTTTTTCATAAATTTAGTCTCCAAAGTCCAAAAAAGAGATAAATTGTTACTCGGGAGATGCCCTTTCAAAAAATTTCAAACGAGTGTGAAAGGAAGCAAGATCCTTCGGTAATATTTTCATGTTTGGAGAGTCTGAAAAGAGATTAATGGAGACTCTAGGGGTTTCCTTTTTTGTGTAACCTTTACGAGTCCGAAAAATAGATAAAAGTATACTCGGTTACATTCTCATGTTTTTTCAAGCGTGAGAAAGAACAAAGATTGTGCTCGTCAGTGTTACAAGGTTTGTTGAAAAAGATATTGCTTATAGGCCTGCAAATATAGACAATTCTGCATCCAGGGTATTAGTGACTCCTCAAAAAGATTCAAAAACCCAAAAGAAACTTTATATTAGTAAAACATCAACCCTATAATATTAAAATAGGGTTAGAAATTTCATTTTCACCAATTTCTTCTAGCTTTGGAATTTTCAACCTTTGGAGGGCAATTTTCAAGCTAGGAGCATGGGAACTATGATCGATGGTTTTCGATTCTGTCTGGACCAGGTTGGTCACCTTACCATTACAAGCATTTCTTATGGTTTAAAATTGTATTTTAGCTAGTTTTTTAGGGTGTTTTGGGCTCCTTAGGAATCCCTAGGCATAGAACTGGATCGGCACTCCCTCAAAGGGGTGAAGGGAGCGCCAATCGAGTTTTTTGCGCCCTGGTGCATGTTCCTAGGGTGCGCTAATGCTTTGTGGATATTCTTAGGGAAGTGCCAATGCAAAACTAAAAAAAAAAATGTTGCTTTTTAGGCTAAAAATGCCCATTTTTTTTCTATAAGAGGTTGACTAAAGGCTTTTAAATGGTTTTTTTGTAGTTTGCACAGATATCGTCGAAATCATGTTCTTGTTCCTTCCATTCAATCGTGGCTTTTAAATGGTTGTTTTTGTAGTTTTCATCGATCATAGACATGATTTAATGGAAGGAACACAAACATGAGTTCGACGATATCACTACATTGCAAAACCCTCAAGCAAGGGTTTCTTTGAGGAACTATGGCCTCCTCAAGTATTTCAAACTACAAAAAATGAATAAAAAAGTTTTATTACTTGAGTACCTGATTGGAATATGGGATGATGTCGAACATGCATTCTGTATTAGACCACAATTGCTCAAAATTGAGCTCGATAGTGTGTGCTTCTTGACTAGCCTCTCAAGAAGAGGGGATCTTATCCTTTTGTCCAAGCATTGGGAAACTCCTCAACCTACCGAGCTATACGTGGATGACCACTGTATTCCAAGATCTCGATTAGTCGAGGGACGAATCACGATCAAGGATGTGAGGGATTTGGCACTGAGATCCATTCTATTTTCCATTACCAACTTGGCAGGTAGTACGAGTGCACACTTGGCTTAAAAATCTCAAATGTCTTATGCTCTACAATGTGTGGAGCCCTGTTGGCACAGGGGCAGACCCAGGTTTCAACGCTACAACAATGCACCAATAAATCCCTAACTACCGGCCCTTTCGGCAACACCTGTGAAGCAGATGAAGTCTCACCCGAGGTAGAGGCAGGGGTGGTTGCAAGACTCAGGTGTCTGCAACCTTAGTTGGGACACAGATCTGTGATTGTACTACTTAATAAATCACCTAGCACCATCATTTCCTTAATATATAATCATTCATCACTTTGCTGATAAAACAGGGCTTCACAACATTCACACTGTTATAACGTACTTAAGCACTTATGATGCAGACCCCCTACCTCAGTAGGGTCTATTGACCTTCCGGTCTCTGGATCGTTCTTCTTCTAAGATGAATTAGCTCTTTCGGGCTCTTTCTAGAACCCTTCGAACAAATCCACAGGTCCCCCTTTTCTCCTCTAACACAGGTCTTCAAAACAATCTGTGCGCACGCCCTTTTCCCTTGGCGTTATTCTCTCTGTTCTGACCCGACATACCTTTCGGGGTTTTTGGGGTTTCGGGAATCCTGTGATCGAATCCTCCCCAGTTCCTTGTCCTCTTGGACTTCCGGTCTCTGAAACGCTGAAAAGGCACAACACCTCAACTGGCTCCTTCCTTAGTCTTTCGGGTCTTCGCGTTTCATGGGTTCACGAGTCGGGACTCCCAAGCTCTAGAATCCTGGCCTCTCGAGTACCCGATGCCCAAAATGTTGAAATGGTGACCCACGGTAATATGCCACCGGCTTTTCGCAATTCGGAGAATCGCGAAGCGAGCGTTCTCCCTTATGAATTCTGTCTTTCGAAATCTCGGTTCACGAAATGCCGAACTGGCTTGGCGTTCGCTCTTTCGGAGTTTTGCGATTCTGGGAATCATGATGTAAGGGCCCTTCCTTTCCCCTTTTGAACCTTTGGTGGTCGAAATGCCGAAATGGAAAAATTCCGAGATACCCACGCCTATTCCTTCGGGATTTCACGTTTTGCGAAATCAGGATGCAAAGGGTATCCCTGCTCCTTGGAGTCTCTAGTCACTGAAAACCCAAAATGCCCAAATGCTAAAATGTTGAAATGTTGTGGCATTCAATCAATGACTCACATAAATCCCTGTGATTGACGGCTCACATAGAATCATGATTTCGCTATTTCGTGATTCAGGGTTCTGAAGGACAAGGGCCTCTATCCTTCCACCTCCTGGTACCCGAAGTCCCGAAATGAACATCGAGAAACTCTCGCCGCTAACCTCCTCGCAGCTCTACCTGATCCAATGGCCTGGGGGTTTCGTTTTTCCCCCTCGAGGGTTCTCCACTGTCCATTTGGATTTCCAAACTCTCCTCCTAGATCTATGCAGGGTTAAAGCCTGTGCTCCTTCCTTCAATCGGATGACCTACGGAGATTTCCACCTCGATCCAACACTCGACGACGTTCTTCCTTCTTAGATTTTACTCGATTTCAACTTAGGATATTTCTAAGTCTACGAAGACTTGGTCTTCGCTCCTTCCATGGAATGGGTTCCTAGATCCTGATAACACTTTCCGAAGTGTTATTCCTCCTGAGCTTTGACTGGTTCAGACTCCGGCTCCCGCGCACTCCTTGCGTCTGAGGGAGTTCAATAGCTCAGATTCATAGTGTTTTCTCTCTAGATTGATGCACACCTTGTAGAGCTCCTAGTGAAGAGAAAACAATTCCACAGCATTCCTCCCTGGCTCGATGCACACCTTGCAGAGCTCCAAATGAAGAAAAACAATCGAAACTGCCAAAATCTCACAGTTTCATTTACTTGTTTATAAAATAGAAAATAATAGGAAAATACACACAGTCCAGGCTCAACACATTTGGGTCAATTTTCCATGTTGTTATATTCACAAGTGCCCAATGGCTACAGATTACATTCAAAATTACAGTAACTCAAAAGCATTTTTCTCCTGCTACTCGCAGTTCTCTCTTACAACTAATTTTTCTCTGTATTCCAGCTCTCCCTCTCACTGGGTGTGTAAACTTCTAAATAACTCAAAAAATGGTTCTAGGGTTTCCCATCGCTACTTTCCTACTCTAAAATTCATCCTACACTATCTAAGTCCAGTCGCATTCCAGAGCCTAAGTGGAAACTCCTACTCTGTTTACAATTTCAAAAACTTCCTTCACAGGGTAAAATTCGGCACCGGTTCAAGCGTGCCTCAAAAAGTGAATTATGGCACTGAGTGGAGGCGGATCCCGATTTCATTGTAGCCACCCACATCGAAGTTCTGTAAGAACTCGCATGTGTTGAATGTTCCCGCCTCTATGCGCTTGACATGATGCTCCTGCATCAACTTAGCATTAATAGATAGGTCAGATCTAGTACATCAATCACTAAGAACATTCATATGGATAAGATATAATATTCACCCATATCATTAGCACTAAGCATAAATAGATCTATCTAATCATCTTGAAGCACTAAGAAAAAGAAGACATAAACACATTAAGACAAGAACAAAGAAAGACAACACAACGTTTACGTGGTTCACCCCCACCCTGGGGCTACATCCACCAACTCTTCTTCTTTATTGTCTTCATTCAATCGGTTACAAGCATAGAGCCATCAAAACCCTTAATCCACATAGGACAGAAGATCTGCACATCTCGCTAGATTCTTCTTCCTTGCGTTACAACACTAAGCCCTCCACAATCTGCTACAAGGACCTACACTTAGCTTCTGCAAGTCTCTTACAGTCATGCAAAAATCTCTTACAGACTCTACTTGCAATTAGAATACCTTCACATCACATAGATGCATTATTTGACTTCTTATTACATTTCCTATCCTTCTATTTATACATACAAAATAGACCTAAACATGGGTAAACCCATGAGCTGACATCCCATTCCCATTACATATTCCCAAAAACCCAAAAATGGACCCAAAAGTGGGCCGAGATCCCTTGATCTCCGCTTCGTCTTGTGCTCCTCCTTCAACACGCTGTCGAAGTCCTAAAATAGGTCAATATGACCAAGAGTCTTCCAAAAGTTGGTCAAGGGCCAACAGGCCCCCAACACTCACCTGTGACTCATCCCAAATCACTCTGATCTGATCAATTCTGCCTCGATCACCTTGATCTTGTCTCGAGCAGCTTCGACCTACTATTGTGCTACAACCTATTGCTCAGTGAATTCTTGGATCACTGTGTCGTTCACGAGAACTTCTAGGCGTTGTTCTGCTGCAATGAAAACTTGTTCCAGCTCTGCTCCTCAGCTTTCAACCTTTGTGAATAACTGGCATGCCTTATCTTGTACTAGTTGAAGTCGTTGAGTAACTTCCATCACTCTGCTTTGAATCATATGGATCTGCTATTGGGCGATGCATTTCTCTTGAGACCACTTCATTCTTTCTACAACTAACAGGGCTTTCAATTGCGCTTGTAGTGTGTCTGCATGTTATTTTGCTTCCTTGAGATGCGACTCCAATGCCTACAACTCTGGGTTTTTGGTGAGGTTCTCGTATGTCTAAGCGCTCTGGTTACTCAGCTTCTTTCACTCCAAGGCAAGATCTTTTAGTCTGTCAATTGTGTTGCGGGAAGTTGCTTTCCATTGGTCTCATACATCTTGAGGGGTCTCGGGCACAGTGTGGAGTTCCAAGTCTTCTATGCGTTGTTGGATCTGTTGGATTACCTCTTCAAGTTGTGCCACCTGTTGTGGAACTCGGTCTTTGGTCTTTACTTAGACAACTTTCACAAAGCAAAGTGCTCTGTGAACCATTTCCTTTACTTCGAGTTGCTCGGTGAGCAACTGTTCCTTGCTTTGTTGTCACTGTGCTTTTTCTTCATCCCACTTCACTTGTAGAGCAAGATTTTCCCATTCTGCAACACTGCGTTGCTCCTCAAGGTATTTATGTACTTGCACTAAAGCCTGGGTGGCTTTTGTTGTCTCTTCCTGAGCTCATCGAAGGTGAGATTTCACTGTATCAATGATGCGGTGTAGTTGAGATGGCTCATCACCTAGTTATGTTGTTCCTGCTAACAGAGGCACAGTAGAAACTACACAGCTACACTATAATTCCTATTGCACCCCTTGGAGCTCGTCCTTAATCCGACTGAACACCTCCTCCTTCTTAGCTTCTTGCTTCTCTGCTATCTCCAGCGAAGCATCGTTCAGTTCTGTGACGATGAAGTCGAATTAGTTTGAGGTGAGGGTGGTCTCAAATTTGGTATTGGTTGCTTTCACTTTCTTCTGGGATGAGGGTTTCGGTGGGGAAACCTTCCTTTTCTTTGAGGGGTCCTCCTCGTCTCTAGGCGATGTAACCTCGAATTTATTATGTTCAACTTCTGCACCATCTATCTCTCCGCCATCACCTCCTTGCTTAGGTGAGATGGAAGCAGTCTTGGTTGAGGTACTGTTTATATCCTGACCCTCTTTAGTCTTCTTTGGCTTGCTAGGTCTGGGTGTATCCTGTGTTGTTTTTGGGCTGTCAACATCGGACATCTCTGTAGGGTCTGCTGGAACAAGGAGTTGCGCCAATCATTTCTTGGTAATCTCTTCCAACTCATCCTCCGTCAACTTGTAGTATGATTGAAACTGTTGTTTATGTCCATCTGCATGCGCTCTGATGTAAATAAAATGGCGGTCCACGTTGAACTTCATTAAAGGTCGAAACCTGTGGAGGGTATTCGGGGTCATACGAGGCTCAGACTGGATGGCTACCTTCAACTGGTTGTAATAGGTATGGAACACGACATTTGACTGCCACTGTTTATTCATGTCGTTCGAGTACCACAATGTACTGAACTTCATGGCCAAAGGTTCAAATGGCTCGATGTCTGAGAAGGTCACACCTTCTAGCATCTCCCATGCAATGAAAGTGATCAGGATCAATAGCCAACTAAAATGGAATTCATATCCCTGATCTTGGGCTTCCCTGTAGTCAAGTTCTAATTGTTTTACCAGGTACTGCACCCAATTCATCTGAAGTCCTTATGTGCACTTCCTTGTGAGGTAGACTAAGAAACCAATGACTTGGGTGGGTTGATTCTTTCGCACCAACTTTCCTACAATCAATTGGTAGGTGAGGTGCACTGCACCACTCTGGATAGAAGCTACCTTGTAGCCTTGCATGCCCTTCTCAACATCTCCGTAGGTGTCTTTAATCTTCTGCGCAAGAGCGTGATCCATGGCTTTTCTTGGGTAAAAATCTTGTGGGTCAGGGCCTTTCATGCTTATCCCTGTGATCTGATTGATCAACGTCAGATCCACTGTGATACGGTGGTTTAACCATAAGTATTCACCATGGTAATAGGACATCAATAGCTTGACGCATGTGTTTACTTCTTGGTGCCTTCTGAAGTGTGAGATCTTCATGATGTAGAGTAGTGTGGACTGCACGAGGTTATGGGAACATGATTGAGGAATTATCTTTGAATTATTTCCTTTTGTTCTGGTCATATACTTATGTGGGGCGAGAATAATATAGACCTTCCTTTCACCGAGGTTGAAGACACTAAACTTCAACACTTCAATTTTATCTTGGTCGACGCGAACTGTGTGTATCCCCTTCAGGAGGTACACAGTGACCAAGGTGTACTCAAAATCTATGGGCACAATGTCTTGATTGATTGTGCCACTCATAGGTGGTAGATAGGTGGGTAGTATACTCGGGATTAACTTAGCATTCACGAGATCATCCCTATGCTTAGTTCACTTTTCTTCTACTGGTCGAGATGGTCCAGATTGAGCAGTGGATGGAGAGATCGGCAATCCTCTCGTTGAAGATGCTTGTACAGCTATAGACACTCTCCTCTCTGACATGAATCTTTCAGTCATCAAGTTGAGGAGAACTTTCATTACTGATTCTTCAACTGCGGTGATCTCGTCGGACATACGCGCTCGGGATTAAAATTATCGGGGTCACGATGAACTTATATACGACACTAGAACAAACAACAATAGCACAATGATCATTGTATACAATTCACTTAGTCTGCGGGATCAAACTCTTAGTTAGCAAAAGTGTCTTTGTGCATGGCACGACGGGATAAGTAGGAAAATTGGCAACGGTTCGCTTGTAATGGGTATGAAGCCTCATTAACTCTTTTTTTGTTCATTATAGTGCGGTCCAACGGTCTGGTGTCAAGATATAAATGATTTTCGACCCATTTGGAGTGGGAGTCGAACGTATATATCGACCCCAACGGCTATATTGCTTCACCCTGGTGAAGTACCATGTGTCGTTGTTCTGATATCCTGACGAAGCTCCAATTCTGCAAATTTTCTTTCTGTGAAGTTCCCACTAGAACCTTCTGTAACTTTTCAATCTTAGCCCTCTTCTTACTTATATTTCTAGCCTTATTTCCAGTGAGCTTCGACTCAGTATGTCTTTTTCCATTCGGATTCGTATCTTCTTTTAACATAGTCACTACGCATTGTCGAGATTATTTCCTAGGATTCAGGGGTAATACATATTCTTTATCTGGAGTAAGTACTTCAATATTCTATGGGTCTTCTAGTGTTCTTGCAGCTTCGACATCAAGGTCTCCAGTTTCAAATAGCTTCGATATGTTCTCTTGTTCTTCAATCAATTGTGCGATATTTCTGGTCATGAAATCTTTTAATTCTTGTTTCTTCTGCTCCAAAACTTCTTCTTCTTCCTTTCATCTGGCTTGAACTCTGTCAATCCAAGGTTTTCCTATTAACATGGTAAATGGGGCGTTGTCTTCCATAAATTGAATAATCTCAAAATCTTCCTCCGTCGAAGTTGCATTGACGATCATAGGTATCTGAGTGAGCATTCCACACAGGTTTACTAGTTTTCCTCTGAATAACCCTAGTCCTCTTAATGAAGGAATCATAGAAGGCCTTCCTATAGCTTCCCAAGTTCTCTCTGTCATGATATTCACCTGTGTTTCCTCATCTAGAACACAGTCAATCTCGAAGTCTCATATTCTTGCTTCAAGGTGTTCCTTGTATTTAAAGATCTCTAATAATCTAATATGTCGGTGGTCATTCAAGGTTTCTTTCATCTGTAGCAATACTTTCTCGGAATCTTTCTGAGGTTATGCTAGTTCTGGATCTTTCTTAGGGTTTTCTTGATTCAGATTCATTCTTTCAATCTTAGCAATCATTCTAGGACAATCCAATACTTCATGGTCCATAGCTTTGCAACAAAGACAACTAGGTCTTCTCCCAGAGATGTTGATACTAAGAGGGGGGTGAATTAGTATCAAGTACAATTTAAAACCTTTTTCAACTTATAATTAAACCATTCAATTATATTCAATGAGAAATGAACAATAGTATAAG
>JZKD02S1721135.1:511976-524182 GCA_000966675.3 Picea glauca
GTAAAAGGAGGTTGCCCCCTCGAAGAGGCTTATTATCTGAAATTATCTCTTTTTCAAGGCGTTGAGTACTTTTCCTGAGGTTTTTATATGCTATATTGATGTTTTGTTCTTAACATGCAACCACCAAATTTTCAACAAAACATGACTTGGGTCCAAGCAATTTGCTCAAGTGGAGTAGCCAAAATAAACTTCAAATATTTTCATATGTAATTTCCAACATACCCTCCTTTTATAAAAAGAGGGATTTTATTCTTAATGAAGTGACCAGGTTAGAATTTCTAAACCATTGAATGTAAGTACTTGAACTCACCCATACAAGCATCATGAAGCTTTAATTATATAGGAATAGGCCTTCATTTCTTAATGGAGTCACTAGATGAGACAACGAATCTTCAAACGATGCCTCTCATCACCATGTTGTTGTAGTTCCACTGATTCTAGGGAGCTGGCCTTTGTCCCCCAAAACGACACCACTTTTTAACACTTGAACTTGCACTTTCCAAATGTAAAGTCCAACACATAAGTAAAATAAATGATCAGTGCCACAATAGAGTCAATGTCCATTGTCATCTAGGAATTCATCTGTCTCAGTTCACAACTAGTCCATGCTAACTATAAAGGGGACCTTGAAATGCTATGCCTGATCTTCCTCTTTCACTAAGATGTATAATATCAAATGAAATAACAATGATGTTTTTAGTTTTTTTAATAATATATTGGTTGGTTTCAATAGGAATAGTACCTATATTATTAAGCAATGGAATCTATGTGAAGTAAGGGTTTGAAGGTAAAATGATGGAAAACATGACAAGAGATCCAAATGACAAATATTTTTAATCAAATCAATTAAACACTATATTGATACTTACTGAAGAGGATGTAAAACATATAATTCTCATATAATTATAAAAAATCTATGAATCGTGTAAGTAGAATAAGAAATAATATTATTAATCAAAGTAAAGAAGAAATAATAATATAATAATAATTATCCCTAATCATTCAACTCTTACAAATGAAACAACAAAGAGACAAAGTAATCTTATTGCAACATCATGTCTAACTCAAATTCCCAAAGAATACATACACTCTCTTGATGAAATATAGAGCAATGTTAATCCACAAACAACCTTGAGTTGCAACACTTTATACAACAATTAATTTACATGACAAGAATAATAAATGGAAGGTTCAATTTCATCAACATAATCCCTACATTAAGCTCAAGGATTTTACTTAAAAAATCCTTCCCTTTTGGAATTTTTTTCAAAATAAATCAATTATTGATCATATTGAGAAATTAATAGATGATAATTATCTCATATGGTCAATCATTAAATGAATAAGTAATCAACTCCTCCAAACCAACTCTAGCTCTAGGTTCCACTTTGGGGTCCAACTTGATCTTCTTCTCTTGTTGAGCCCTCAACAATACGATACCTTTAGTATAGGTCCTCTTTAGTCACTTATGCTCTTTTTTCTTGTGGGTGTAAACAAAGCTCATAAATTATTGAAGATAGATTCATTTCCCACCCATCCATGTTCACCCATGGGTATGGCCACCCATATTCTTAGCATATGAATATCTCTATAAAGAATAACCTTCAAATTGTTTGAGAGCATTGGATAGTTAGTATCGAATCCATCACAATATTCAAACCACCCTAGTTCAAATTCACTCAAAAGAAATGAAAGAGTCCCTTATGCTTCAAGGGTCATTTCAATATAGGATCCTAGCCTATATATCGAATCCTCTGCCTTTGATATTTGATCTTCCTTCAGAACTTGATGACCCAGTAACCCGGACCAACAACATGATATTTATTGCCACCCTTTCTAAATCCATAATTCCACTTGGCCTACCAACGGTTGAGGTCGACTGTCATTTATGGTACACAATTTGAATTAAAGGACTAGGTGAATTTTGGAATGTTTTAAAACCCCAAAAATTTGAAGATCCCAACAACTTTTTTCTCTGGCCTTGTTACACTTCTGAATTGTAATTTTCAAGATCTTGTGGAAGACATGTTCTACGCCATGCACCCTATAGCCTATTAGAAATGTACTTCAAAGAACCCAATCACCCATCCTTCACCTCAAATTCGTTACAGGGAGTTCAAAGCCATCTTGGCAGCTTCATTTTATAAACACCCAGGTAATCTCCATTTGCCCATATGGACAAAATTGTTTCTCGTTCATCCCTTTGGTTATATATTCCCACAAGTGTTCTATACTTAATTTGAAATGCTCTGACTCCACTCATTCCCTCTATCATATTGTGTTCATTATACTCAATCAATCACTCATAACACATCTCTTATAATGCATGTGCTTCATTTATCCCACCAATGGTTTCTACATATCGAGATTAATGAATCATTCATAAATGCACATTTTCCATTGAAGATTTGCATTCTATGGTACTTTATAGTGATTAAATTTGAAGGGATACTCTTCATTTCAAGTTGAAGAGTATATATTCATTCAACCCTTCCATGATGAAAATTTGAAAAAATAATTGTACTTCAATTGAAAAGACTAAACTAGATACACGCTTCAAACACATATTCTAAATAATAGATTGTCCTTCCAATTATTTAAAATGTTAAAATTTAAGGAATAACAATCAAATAGATAAGTTGAAATTTCAATAACTAGCATACCCCTGAAACAGGGGAAGGAAACACCGAAGTGAAAAAGCTCATAGAATATCTGCAATGATACTATAACTCTAAAACACCCAAGTCAAAAAGCTGGCAAATTATTTGTTATAAAAACAGGACCGCGGAGCAATAAAATAAAACAAATGCAGAAACAAAACACAGAAGATACACAATACAATAGAGACACAGATTTATGTGGTTCACCCAGTGTGGGCTACATCCACCAGAGAAATTGCCAAGTCCTTCCTTTATTATTATCCAGCAAATGAAGGGATACAACCTACAGCAAAACCCGTTGTAACTTCCTCTTCTTTCTCTCATAGTCTCCTCTCTCATAATACAATCTTCTCCATAATGCATAGCCGCAATACATTTCCCTCATAACAGAGGGTTGCCTTCTAAGGAAAAAAACCCTAACACAATTTCTATCGTTAGATCTGTGACCTTATAATGAACGGTCCAGATTTACAATGAAATTACAATATACATTTACAAGGCAATTTTTCCTTCGGGGGCTTCGCCCCCGTACCCCCCTTCTGTACTCCCCCGCGTGGAAGAGTGTACATACTTCTTGGGTGTAAAGTCTTCATGGGGTATAAACATGGCTGAAAGCAAGGACCTCTGAATCAAGAACATAATCAGGCTCCACAACCAACACTATTTGCAACGATACTATAACTCCAATCATGCCCATTTCATATATGTGATCATGACTTTTCAAGAGAGAAATGGAAAAGAAGGAAGATCCCACAGAACCTAGATGAACGAGATAAACATTAACTCACATTTATTCATGTTAATTTTACTAAATTCTTCATAAATCTTCAATTAAAAATGACATCTTTGTTTTATTTTTCTACCTTTTAATATTGACAGATTGCTTAATTTTTTTTTTCTCAAATGGATTTATTAATTGTCATTTTTATTCTCAAAATTATTGAAATTTAGGTTATAACTTTGTAGTTGACTACGAAAATATTGAATATATCTACAATTTTTTAGACCATAACTAAAATTAAACTAAGGTTATTATTCAGGAATGAGAGTCTGAGTTCCAGTCGTAAGAAATAAGGTAGGCATCCTAAACATGGAAGGGGCCTGTAAGCTCTTGTTGTCCATGTGTAAAGGGGAAGCCTATGCCATTGCACCTTGTTGCATACCTTTTTGTCTGTGGAGGATTGAAGGGTAAAACGTGAAGATCCGATCTCAGTCTCCTGCCTTGATCATGACACATGTACAATATATTGTTACTGGATGCCTAATGTATTGTCACTGGATGCCTGGATCTCTTCTCTTTGTACATGTATTTTTGTATTATATAGTTTCTTCGGGTGATCGTGTGGACTACCCTGTGATTGAGTGGGCTCAATATGTACAAACAATGGTTGCCTTGTTGAATTATTCTTCCTTTAATTATAAAGAATCCACTTACTTTCTTTGTAGGCTATGTAAGGTGTTTTGTGTAGGCTATGTAAGGTGTTTTTTTTATGGAAATAGACTCGACTTTGCTCATATATTTTCATTATTCTCGACTCTGCTCATATATTATCATTTTTCTCATCACTTGTTGTTGAAAAGGAGTTGGGTTGCGTATGACTGAATGTTGTATCCTACCAGAAAGATCAAATAACAACCATCGAGGGTTTAACATGTCTCCATTCCATGGGAGTTTCTTCCTCCCTCACAAGGCACGAGGTATAATTAGTTCCTAGTTAAATTTTGATTCACAGAGTCCTAGAGGAGGCATGACAAAAGATGAAGATTTTAAGCTTATTAAAACCCGGGATTTTGAAAAAAGTTCTTATTCCTCATGCTCCTAGATCTGGGCTAGGCTCAATAAGTATTTTTTATGATCTTTTCTAATTTTTGTATTGTTGTGTGGATACTTAGGTTCTAAATGTTTACATACAATGATTTCCTTTCTAACCTTTAAAATGACAAGATATAACACATTGTAATTTATCATCTCAAAATTCTCCGCAAGATTTTTTGATGGGTGGAAGGATGCTCTGCCATCACTCAAATATTTTCCCTGTCAGACAGCTACCTAGCTTGTTGGACACGTCTCAGACTCTGTTTTGCATTCAATTAATTTTAATCCCACCATAAAATTAAGTTGTTCAACACAAGTGTGAACAGTAGTAGGAAAACCCAAAGGGAAATGATTGGATTGGTAGGTGTGAACAGTAGTAGGAAAATGAAAAGGGAAATGATTGGATTGGCCATTGCAGCGGTAAATTTCATTTGATACAGTAGTCGTGGGAAGATTCTGCAACTGCATACAAATTTCTTTGAATCTTGTGAAGAAATTTGTTGATTGTGTTATTTGGATGGAGACGGAATTATGATTGTCACTCTACGGTGGATATTTCGAATTTGGACCGAAAAACGGTGAAAACAAGGGGCGATTTTTCAAGCGACAAAAATCACATATGTGAAAACTGTAAAATAGGTGGCGGTGAAAACTGTAAAAACATGTGATAATTTCTCATTCGTCATGGACAGACGACGAAAATCACTAGAGAACCCTTCCCACAACACTTGATCTCATCACATCGATTGTCGTTGTCGTATATTGGCTACAAAACACAAAGAACAAACAACATATAAAGCTCATTTTTTATGGTTGTGCATAGTACAAAACCCTAGAGGTAAACAAAAACTATAAAATTACTTGCACAAATTGTCTAGAAGCTCCCTAGGCTAAAAAGAGTTTTGAAAAGGTACACTTACGAATCAATAAAGTTCAAATATTTCATTGAAGAAAAAAAATATCTAGTCAAAATGAGTGATAAAAAAACTTAATAGAAATGACACCCCAAGACCCACAAAGGAGACCAAGACCAATGATAATGAACAAATGCAATGCAAGGTTTAAGCATATTATTTGAAACAAATGAAACCGTAGACATCCTAAATCAAGTACATATGCAATTACAGGAAGAGATTCACATAGGGGTTGCCAACAAATATGCAATTTGGAGTCGGTGAAGTTAGAGTCGATGAAGTTAGGCTCAATTTTATCTCTACATTGTAGGCTTGAAACTAGCGGAGTGCCAACAAAGTAACACGAGTCCATACAAAACAGAGGGGTATTTTGGAGTCGGTGAAGGAAACAGTCTTATTTCTCCAACTGCTATGAGAGAAGTGTGCCCTTGGGGATTTTAATTTATAAAAGGAACTGATACTTACTCGCAACCATGAGTAGGAGAACGGGAATTGGAGGATCCTGAGAAATCTGAAGAGGTGATTGGAATAGAAATGGAAATCTAGGTAGTGGAGGAGTTCCTATTGGATCTCTCCTCATCCAATTTAGTCCATGAAAGAGTATAGGAGTCCCTTGATCTCCACCACTCATCAAAAAAATGTCGCAGAAGAGTCCCTTGATCTCGACTAGTTCAATTTTAACATTAACAGGTTGATCCTGCACACCTCCAAACCTGCTGGTCAAAAGGGAATGTTGTTGTTTTGTAGAAACATCAATAGGGAAGCTGGACTGCGAACTGAATGGGATCATTTTTGAAGGAATCAAGAAATGCCATCCACTGTCCACGGATGAACTCAACATTGACTAGGAATCAATACCCAAACCTATAGAAGTCCTAGAAACTTCGCTGGAGAAGAACACATGCTCATTGATGTATCATTTCATATACCTAATAACATAAAAGAAGAAATTGTCAATGTCAACCCAAAGAAATAAGTATTTCAGATCAATTCTAGGGATATATATGAGTTCAGTCATTTGACAAGTTCAATCATTGCATTTTTTGTCCACTTTCCCTTAGCATTGGTCACAACGATCAGGATTATAGTGTTGCTCAAGAACCGAAAGTCACAGGTAGCGACAACAAGAAACATATTTGGAGGGTTAGAGAACATTCCAAGTCGGCCTCGAGAGTTCATATACAAAGACCTGAATAAGACCACCAATAACTTCAGTGCCAAAGTTGATCTAGGAAGAGGCAGCTTCAGAATTGTTTACAGAAGGATTCTCCCAAAGGAAAAAACTATTGTTGTCGTAAAACGCAATGGAAAAGACTCAGAACGAGGTAAAGAGGAATTTATATCAGAGATCGGTGTTATCAACTGCCTTCACCATCGAAACTTTATTCCACTGTTGTGGTGGTTCCATGAGAAGGGGAAAATGATGATGATTTATGAATGCATTCCCAACGATAGCCTAGACAAACATATTTTCAATAGCAATATTGCTGACAGATTTATGTATTAGGAGCAGAGATACAACATCATCTCAGGTGTCGCCTCTTCTCTATTCAACCTCCACAATGAATGCAAGCATTAGGTGATTCATCGAGATGTGAAAGCCAACAACATCAAGCTCGATAGTGTTCACAATGCTCGACTCGACGACTTCAGCCTCACCCATCTGATTGAATATGATCGTAGGTCCTTCACAGTCATTGGTCTAATAGGAACCATGGGCTACATTACACCCGAATGCTTTCACACCTGGCGACCCATGACATAATCAGAAGTGTTTAGTTTCGACATCGTTTCCCTTGAGGTCACCCGTGGAAGGGCTCCCACATTTCACATCCCATAAGCATCATATCTAATCGATAGGGTTTGGAAGTTGTATTGCAAGAACAAGCTCTTGGAATCTGCTGACACCAATTTTGGAAGCATCAGCGATAATGAGGAGGACATCAAACTCCTATTGATGTTGGGACTAGCATGCTCCAATCTGAATCCGGAGGCCCGCTCTACCATGAGGGAGGTTACACAAATATTGGTTCGGACCATGTCTATACTGTACGTACCTCCCTTCAGGATGAGGTTCATATGGTCCCATACACCCTTCGACATCAGTTTCACAAACACTTTCACCACCAATTCAGTAAATAGCAGTGGAAGTGTACTGAGCTCCATGAAAACGGAAACACAACCGCAAGGTGATTTGAAGCAGAAATCTAACATCCCCTTTAGAGGACAGTTCCTTCTATTGACTTGGCATGGTAGATGAATATCGATAACACAACCAATGTTCTATCCCTGTAAGAGCTTAAGAAATTTAACAGTTGAGCGTTCCATCGCCTCCTAGGGCATGCTGGATCATCATTCAGAAGATTCCATTCTGGAACTCTATGTGATTAAAATTTAACATCAGGGCCTCAATGGATGAATGAAAAAGAGGAAAAAAACTATGATTAAAGAAATCCCAAGACTCACCTTGAGATATATCTCCATAATGTTGGCTCACGGAATGTTGCTCCATGCTCGCCTATGGCTATAAGGTGCTAGGGTTTCTTCCTCTCTCAAGGTTCACATACACAGACATAATACAACATAGAACAATCACATACACAGACATAACACAACATAATATTTGGGAAATATTAAGCATTTAGTTTTGTGCATATTGATTGGTGGATGATAAATAATGTCTATTCAATAGTAAGAATACACTATGTAGTATATGTAGTAAATCAATGATTGATTCACTATTTAATTTTTTTCATATCTTCGTATATAATTTCATGTTGTAAGAATTTTTTACTACGTAATGTATATCTCTTATTCAATGCATCTCTTTATTAAATTCACTATTTTATATTTTTCACACCTTCATATATAATTTCATGTTTTAAGAATTTTTAACTACCGGATGTATAACTCTTATTCAATGTATCTCTTTATTTAATGTTGTGCGGTCAATTTAATAGAATAACTTCCCATTTGATATATTTTTTATTAATGGTTTGTAAATAACTTCTCATTAAAAATTGTCCATTACATGGTAAGTCACACTTGTCTTAATAATTGAGTTTTGTAATTTTCAGTGAAAATGCATGCATTAGGTGGAAACTCACTGTGTAAGATGTGGATGAATCGTAGGTCAAGTCACCATGTAAGATGTACATGAATGTGACCATTAGTTAAAACTGTGTATTGAAGGAGGCAATGGAAAAAAACGGCCTTTTGCGTTCTGGCAGCTTAAATTTGTCTGGAAGTAGCGATCGATTCCCAGGTCTGTCATCGACTTCAAGAGCGCACAGATGCGATGAGGAGGCGTTGGCATGGGCAAAAATAGAGAGGCTCCCCACATACGATCGTATGATAACTTCGTTACTGAAGGATCTTGTAAACAATCAATCAATCGGATCTGGTCACAACCAGGTCGATGTCACAACAGAAACAAAATCATAATTTCTCGCAAATGGTCACAGGACAGGTGGATAGTCCAGGAAGACTGGAAATTGGACAAGAGGTGGGTTCCAAGTGGCTATGGACAGACGACGAAGGCTTGGACACAACTGACCCCTTAAAAACACCTTCGGTGTAAAAAGTAATAATAAATTGACTTTGTAATTTCAAATATAACATTTTGATAGGTTATATAGAGAGAGAGAACCATGTTTTATTTGGACTATATTTCTATTTAGAAAATTGAAGCTAAGAAAAATTGTATTATATAAAATCTATAACTAAGCTAAATAGTGAAATCACATATTACTTTAAAAATATAAAACTTTCGACACAATCACAGAATCGATCATTTTTGTGAACACCCATATAAGAGAGGATGTAATCTATGTATTTATATGATGCATGGACACTACATCTTATATTCATATTTTGAGCTTACACCAATTGTGCTTAACCATGGGAGCCATGTTCATTATAGATCTCATTAGAAAAGAAGAAATTGTGGGGAGCTTAGCCATGTGAGCCATGTTTGTTTTAGACCTGATTAGAAAAATAGAAATTGTGGGCTAGAGTAGCTCATATAGTTACTAGGGGTTAACATATATACTTAATATAGAGACAACAAATGCATAGAACGTACATATATGTACCTCTACACGCAAGCAAGATAAACACTATGATTAGAGAGAAGAGTAGCTCATGTTATAACCTACATAAGTTATCACTCATATTTTTTTCCCCTCGAAGGCTTTCAATACTAGAGGTCGTATTTTCTTCCCTCAATAATTACTTAGATTTCAATATGTTAGACCTTTTTTCTTCCCTCTACCATTGGTATTTAATCTAAAGTTTTTCAAATTTGAAGAGTCATGTTTTCAAATTCTTATTGTTTTAGAAATCGTAAGGCCCTTGTTGAAGGGTGATAAATCTATCAAAATATTATAAAAGCAATGAAGACACCCTACTTGCATTATAGGCCTCTACGAACATGACAATCTAGCATGAGTGCATCCATTGCCAGTTATTTGGGTTAATATGTTTATGATTTGGAGCTTCCCAAGATCCATAGAAACTCAAAACTAAAAGAAATTACTTATCAAGACCACCAAGTATATTATTTTTATTGAGCATATTAATTGTTCATGCTATCTATCAAACCATGCAAAAACTCATGAAAGAGTGGGATGCTAGAGAAAAATCCCTAATGCATAAGTTTGATGATAATAAAACTTGCGTTACCTTTTCTCTACCTTTTGTTAAGAACTCCACTTAGCTTAAAAAAATTTGTTCCAAGAATTAAAGCTACAAGGGATACATCTCCTTGATCTTGGACTTAGGATGAAGGAGAGGGAATGAGAGCTATGGAATGTTCTCAAAATATTTGCAAAGTATCGTCACAATGATGTCAACCTTTCTATAAATAAGAAGATAAAGATACACATAATTGGGAAAAGTGGAATGACCATTTTGGAGAACAGAGGAGTGAAGATTTGATTAGGCTATAAATTAAATAAACAAAATCACAATTGACATTGTTGTAATCCCAATTTTAGTTTTGGTGATGTTGACAAGGTTTATTTCATGCTAGTTCATATTTAAACTTAATCAAGAACATACAAGTTCGAAAATTTTGGCAAACTTAATAGAGTTTCTAATCTCAAACATAATCATTAAATAGTTTTATGTGAAACAAATAAAGACTATGCATTATCTTTATGATGAGTTGGACCGAACTTGTACAAGATTGGTGAATTGTTGAGATATTTACTTTCAATTCTTAGTTACATGTTTTGTTTTCGTTATCTATTGTATTAGTGGGGATTCCATGAATTACATACTAGGTGGTTGTGAAGCATGCCAATATGCAGAAATAATTATCATATTAAATACCAAATATATAATCATGTCATCAATTTTAGTCGAATTTCAATAGGAAAACACATAGCATTATGAATGAAACAAAATAACTATGTATCAACATGTTTGATACTATTGGTGAGCTGGAATATGTGAAAATTGAAAAAGAGAGATGATGTGATTTGCTCATTGGTTTGCTCAATGTCTATTGTTTTCTCTTCAAAATTGGCATTCAACAACTCATTTGTAATTAATTTTATTAAGAATCCCCCAATGTCAATTTACAGCTAGAACTTAGGACTAATAGTTTTTACAGAGCCAAGAGTGGAGGTAAATATAACAAAGGAAACAACATTGTAGTGAGTGTTGGAGGCAAAGAAAACAAAGCAAATTGCATTATGGTGAGTATGGGATTCAAAAGCATGAAGTATGTAAATTAAATAAGTTTCCTATTCCTATATTGACAAGAATCAACAATGCTCATAACACATGAGTTCAAGTGGAGATTCACAAAGACATGATGTCTAAGCTACTTCTTCGAGAAGGCTTCATTAAGTGATATATAAAATAGTGCATTCACCAATATATAAGTACTATATTGATCAAAATGTTAAATGTGTATATGATGTAATGGTGTGGAAGGGTACACCTTATTAGAGAATAGATAAAAGCCAAATAGAATAGAGATGATTTTTTTCTTTAAATGTCAAAGTCTATTATTGTGTCATGAATCAATGCTTATTGACCAACCAAACATTGAAAGTGAGAATATTGATGGATTATTGAAAATCTGATCCTTCTTTTGACATTTTATGATATTTATTGTCCTTCATAAAAGACAAGTAATTTTAAAAATTTCCAAGCATTGAAATTGAGAATATTAATGAATTATTGAAAATCTGACCTTCTTTTAACATTTTATGATATTTATTGTCCTTCATACAAGACAAGTAACTTTAAAATTTTCCATTTTTGAATAGTGTATTTTGAATTACCATGTACTTGTGAAACAGATTTGAACCCCTTGAATAAACAAATATATATATATATATATATTAAAATACAATTTTGATATTTGGTACCCCTGAAATATATTCAATTTTGATATTTGGTACCCCTGAAATATAGGACACGGACAATGCCACAATTCGTGATGTATTATCCGAAAATGTTATGCGAACCACATTTTCCAGGTACTGTAGCCGACAGTTCCACGTGATATGTCTTTCACCTCCATGAAATGTGACTGCCGGATCTTGCCCTAGATTTGTATTACTACGTTCTTGTCAGATATACAGTTTCACGAAATGTGGAAGTATCCTTGTTTTTTAGGGTACCCTAGAGTGCAAATGTGCATTTATGAAGGATTCCTTAATCTCTGAATGCGATTCTCTGCGTTGCTAACGATGTAGAAACCATCTGTGGGATAGATGAAACACAGTGAAAGGCCGAGAATTTGAGAGCTTGAGTTGCATCTTTATAGTTCATACTGTCTGTTCAAATTAATAACGGATT
>JZKD02S1721135.1:527577-539009 GCA_000966675.3 Picea glauca
CGGAGCGATATGAACGTTGGAGGGGTCCCGACCATTAGACCGACGCTCCAGAACGACTAGAAACGCGGTTATTGTCGGAACGTTCACATTGGACCATTGGGACCATGCCATAACGGATGGAATTGCATTGATTGAGGCTTTCCTACCCGTTGGAAGAATCTGTTACGATGTTATCTATTTAACCCGTCGAATGTCTTATCGTGGACAATTTTTCCAATTGTGATTATATGAGCCCATAGAAAGTTGACTATTACCATTTTGTGCTTATTGAGACCTCGCCATCCATTATGCTACCTTGATTATTTGTTCACCAACCTAAGATATCAGATCTCAAACGTGTATGTCGGGTGTCTTTAGCGCAATAGAGAAATCTGTCGAAGATATTATCATAGATCTCATGGCTGAGAAGGTCATGTTTGCAGGAGCACAAGCTTCATCGACAAGAGGAGTGCAAGCATCCCCATCGACTGCACGTCGATCTGTGCCCTCTCGAACTGTGACAGAGAAGAGAAGCAAGCATCGGGATGACTTGGCAAACGCGAAGCTCATCCCATCAATCATGCCCGACTATATCCTGCCTCTGCCTAGCGCGATTATTCATGATAGCGTATCGAGGGACTTCGACTATACACTGATTACTGTGTACCTCCCGAAGGGGATACACGTAGTTGGACTACAGTTAGGACAGATTATGACACTAAATATCAGTGACTTCAATTTAGGAGACCACAAAAACTATGGAATGCTCGCACCACACAAGTATTTGACCAATACAACGAGGAATAAGTCGAAGATAATCCCCCAACCGTGGACCATGGACATCGCAAGATCCTCCATCCTCCATCCAGAATGACGCAGTGTGCCTAGCTTTCCAGTTGATCGCTGGTAAGATCGTCAAGAAGAATAGGGCAACACAGGTCACGGGGTTTGTCGTCAACCTCGCAGGAAAATGCGTTGAAGGGTTGCAAATGAACTGGTCGAGCTACCTCGTCAACCAATTAGAGAAAGACTGTCGCGAAGCTCAGGATCAGGGCTATGAGTTCCATTTCAGTTGGTTGCTAATCCTCATTGCCTTCATTGCTTGGGAGATGCTAGAAGGAGTGACCTTCCCTGAAATTGAGCCATCTGAACCACTAGTTGTGAAGTTCACTACGCTCTAGTATTCGAGCAACATGGAAAATAAATGGCAATCAAACACGGTGTTCCACACCTATTATCTGCAGCTGAAGAGGGTCATTGAATATTTCCCTTGCATGAAGCCGAATACCCTGCACAGGTTCAGGCCACTTGCGAAGTTTCGCGCAGATAGGCATTTCATTTATATCACTGCGCGCGGAGACAAACACAAAGAAGAGCTCCAGTCCTATTACAAACTCACAAAGGAGGACATGGAAGAAATAAACAAAGAATGGCCTACAGAGTTCCTTGTACTAGCTGACCACTAAAAACTCTCCAACCCCGACCTCATCGGAATCCTTATTGTCACTCGCGAAGAATATGATGCACCCAACAACAACAGGAAGAAAAACAAGGAAGAGGTATAAGAACTGAGAAACGCATCAAAGGAAACTACACCAGATTCACCTGAAGGGGGAGGAGGTGATGAAGTAGACAAAGAAGAGGATAGAGCACAAATCCAGAAGGAGAAAGAACAACTGCTCATGGAGGAGATGGGAGTTAAATAAGTAGTCAATAGAGCACTTTGCTTTGTGACAGGCCTAGCACAGATGGAAGAAGAAAACGCTTAGAGCCAGGTGGGGAAGCTCATTGAAGCCATTCAGCAGCTCCAAGAAAGAGTGGAAGAACTGGAACTACAAGTCGTGTCAAGCACTCCACAGGAAGTGTGGGACCAGAGAGAAGAAACTACCCAGAGCACAATTGAGAGAATCAAGGAATTGGCCTTGGAATGCAAGAAACTCAATAGTCGAAGTGCACAGACCTACGATCATCTTGCAGAGGACCTTGAACTAAGGACATTGGAGTCACATCTCCAGGAGGAAAAGAAACAGGTAGCAACAGTGAAAGCACAGTTGAAGTTATTGTCACCGGTCGAGAGGATGAAAAGTTCACAGGAACAACGCACGGTTCAACAACAGGTCCATGCCATCCAGAGTAAAGTCATGGAAGTGACCCAGAGTGGGTCACTTCCATGACTTTACTCATTCACGGACTCTATCAGTTTCATCTGATTGTTTGGACTCAAATCCCTACGTTTCGGTGCATTGATATCTCTTATGTATTGTGTCAACAATAGATGCCTCATGCATCTTAGTGTCTGTAAATTTTGATACCTCCAGTATCTGTGTAATCTGTGAGAGATTAATATAAAGAAGCTTTGAAGAGATGTTATTTGAATCGAGCCACATATTTGAAGACTCTGGTTACGAGAAGTGCAAGGTCCCAGGTAAAAGAAGTGTTCTACAAAGGTGTTTGGTCGTAAGATACGTAAGCAATTTATTTTACAGCATTTTTATGCCCTGCAGTTGGCTTTTGTTGTGTGCCAGTATCTAGACTCATTAAAGTTGAATTTACCTTCTGTTTACTTGCTTGCCTGTAACAATTTAAGGAGTTTTGTCAAAGTCTGCAGTAGATTTTAAATGGCTTCTCAGAAAGGTTTCTCATCTCGAGATCTCTCTTCCTACACTAAAGAGGATATCAAAAGAATGTCTGAATATAAACCAAGTAAATGGTATAAGAATCTGTTAAGTCAATCTTCTCATACACCTCTGTATAATGATAAGCTTGTTCATCAGGAGTATGAACCCGATCCCAATTGGGAAATGCCAAAGGTTCCCGCTTCTGATATATATCGGTTGCATGTCTTTCAGTTTAAGTCTGCTACACTTATAAGATATTGTTCAGTAAATATTCCAATCTCTCTCGGTCAAACAAAGTATCAACTTCCTCTCATCCAACAGGAAGATATTGAATGGGGATTATCACATGGTTATGAATACATTCATATAGGGTTAATACAATTTGGTCTTAATGCCTTAGTCCGTCCTGGCCTTGACATAAGTGCCCTATTATGTATTATTGATTCAAGGCATAATAACTTCCAAGATGCCATGATCTCTGGTTTCCAAGCTCCCCTTCATAATGGCCTTGTTTGGTCATCCGCCTTGCCTCGTTTTCAAATCTCACTCCAAGATCCCTACATCAACACCCTGCTACAAGCATATCTCAAGCTTGTTGGATTTGATATGGCTGAAGGTTCCAAAGTAGCACAAATTCATTCTACCATTTGTCTACGCTTTGTTACTTCTACTATGCCGCCATTAAATCCAAAGCTCCAACAACGCGCCCTCAACGAAAGCGTGGTGGTTGGTCCGGGAAATGTCGCCCCTCTTTCTCTAGATTTTGCTAAGTTAACAGAGATTGAAGAATGGTCTACTAAGTATGATCCCATATCTACTCAGATGAAGCCACCAATGCCCAAAGAAATGCAAGTTTATACCAATGAACAAGGGCAGTCTATGCTAAGATTAGGAAAATCCCATAGCCAAAGATATCCTAGTCTGGATAGACAATTTTCCTCTCTGTCTACAAGTACTTCAAGATCAAAACCTGAGAAATTACCTTCTGTATATAATTCTCCTGCCTTTTCTCCTCCTAGGACTCCATTGTACAAACCAGTCCCAGGAAGATCGCGTTTAGATGATCATTTCATAAACCATAGGAATAAGAAGTCTAAAAAGTGTTACTACTGTAAAAGAGAAGACTTCAATCCTAAAGACCTCATCCCAGAAGAAGATACATCTGCTCCTAGTCTACCCAAGAATTTTGAAACCTATCAACAGAAATCTGAACACTTAGGTCAGCATTCAGACTGTGAAGCCTGTACAAAATTAGCAGTTCCCACAATCAAAATGATGGAACATTCTCTGCCCAGAGCTAGTAAAGAAAAGAAAGCAGAGATTCCTCATAGATCATTAGGAACTGGAAATCGCACTCCTAAGTTTCAGAATAATCTAGTCGCAGATTTGGATTTCATTCATTACAGGAAGTCAGATGACCCTCCTCCTCAAGAAATCATAAGATTGCAAAATTATACAAACTATCAGTCCGTATGTCTCAGTCAAAACATAGATGACCTTGCTCAAGATGTTTTGAGAGCAAACACTCATCTCAATAATTTACATACAGAAATTGATAGATTAGCTTATGATCAGGATTCGCTAAGAAAGCAATCTGATACTATTCTTGAGAAGTTGCATATCATTGAAGAAGCTGTCTCAAATATGAGAAAAACTTATAATGAGGAATCTCATCCATCTTCTCCTGAGGCTCCTAGTAATGATGCAACATTTTCATTCTTTACGTCTTCTTCTCCTCCTAAAGGTGGTCAGCTAGTTTTAAAGCAATTTGGTCCAAGCTTTCCTAATCCAGTTCTTACAAGAGTTGATCAGGTTAGACTACTTGCCAAAGGCAAGCTAGATCTAGTGAAAACACAAATTCAAACTCTTGATACTGCTATCCAAAAAGCAAAGGAAGAAAGCTTGAAAAAACAGCTAGCTCTTGTAAATATCTCCTCACCTAGCCAATCTTTTATTAAGATGGTAGATGTCAAACCTGAAAGTTCTGAAGTTCCAGAATCTAGCAATCAAGGTTCTAACCGCACACCTACATGGGAACAATGGTGTAATGCCAGATACACCAGTAGTAAAAAGGCACCAATGGATATTGATGGTCAAGGACAAAGTTCACTAAAACAAGGTGATGTAGCCCCTGTATCAAATGTTGACTGTAAAGAACGAAGTGATATAGAAGTCATGATACAAGGATGGCATGCATGGGATAAAACCCAGAAAATGATCTATAAAGACAAGGTTTCATGGAGTGACCTTGCCTTAAGACTTACTTGGGGTTTTAGAGGAAATCTTAGTTTCTGGTGGGAAAGAATTGGTGATAATAGTAAACTCAAAATAATTCAGCATACTAAACCAATAGATGAACTCTGTAAAGCAGTAGTTCATGAATTTTATGGGGATATCCATGTAAATACATCCCATTATGTTGATACATTTATGAGCCAGAAGCTTTGTGATCTATCAGATCTTAAAAAATATTATTGTGCCATGCAAAATCTGCTTTATAAGGTCCATGATCCTAGAAATACTGCCTATTTGAGGAAATATATATCCTCACTTCCCAATCCTGTGCCTGAATTGGTTAGAAAGCGTATAGAAGATGAAGACATTGATATGGAAACTCTTTCTTTCGCAGGATTACATGAACAAGTAATTCTTGCAATACAAGAAGAGTGTATAAAAAGGAAAAATGCTAAATCCTTAAAAAGACAGTTAGGATTATCATCTTCAGCATGTGAACTCTTTGAAGAAACCTCTAGTTATGGATGCTTTAAACCAAAACGCAAAACTACTAAACCATCCCATACTAGTACTTCTTGTAATTGTCAGTCTAAAACAAAACCAAAACCTTACAAGAAGCGTCAAAGGTTTAGTCCTAAGAAGAAATTATTATTCAGAAAACGCCAATTTCCACGAAAGCCTAGGCATTCTTCATGTTTTATCTGTAAAAAGCCTGGCCACTGGGCGTCACAGTGTCCTCTGCGGTCTAAGACCAAAACCCAAACTAAATTGATGACAATCTTTCAAACATCATATGATCCTCAAGATTGGGATTTGGTATCACACTGTTCAGATGGTGATTATTTTTCACTTTCTGAAGCATCGTCTGATGACGAAGGTGAAAATTCTCCCCACACTGACTCTAGTTCTGAAACAGAAACTTCTTCCTCTTCTGAGCCTGAGTTCATGAATTTCCTAGAAATTAAAATGTTCATGTCTTCCCTGGTTGATGTCAACACTCTTATACATCAGCGTGATACTCTCATTCATAAAATGTCTCTCTTGACCCTCAGTCAATTTTTTCTTTATGATTATTATTCTTCTCAAATTGAGGATTTGAATTCTCAAATTAAGTCCCTGCAACAGCCAAGTGTGGTGAGTATTCAGCATTACACTCCCACAGATGATGAATTCATTCAAGCTCATAGAGCCACTGCCAAAAGTGTCCCAACACAACTGAGAGACACTAAGCAGAAACAGCTAATGAGCTCCCCTATCCAAGCTAGTAATGAAGTAGAAAACACTATCTTCCTATTAGAAGAAGAAATCAAAGAAAAGGAAGATATGGTAAAAAGCTTATGGAAAGCAATAAAACTTCAAAGGGAAGAACTAGCATATCTAAAATCTCAGCATGAAAAAGAAATAGATTTATTCTGTAATGAGAAGCTGAGTGATGAAGAAGAACAAACATTTGGTTATCCCATCAATAAAATGATTCAAGGCTTGGATGACAGATTAGTCATTTCTGTAGATATTAAACCTTCTGGTTATATGCAATATTCTTTAGATGCTCAAGTTGATACTGGTGCTATGAACTCCTGTGCCAAATATGGTGCAATCCCAGCATACTATTGGCAGATCACAAATCTTTCCTTCAGAGCAGTTAATAAAACTGAAATGAAGATAGAACACATCTGCCCTGACTTTCCAATCTATATCAAAGACAGGAAAGTACCAGTAACTTTGTATAGTTTTGACACTGGGTTTGATCTCCTGTTAGGTCAAGACTTTGTAAATAAATGTCTACCTATGATTGTGACTCATTCTACTTTAGAGCTTACAATTGCTCGTAAGCCTGTATCTATCCAGATCAAAAATGACTTTGTCAGCAGAGTACCCCATAAAACTTCTCAAAAAGATTTAGAAGTATCGGCTGCCCATCTAGTTAAGATCCAGAAAATTATCAAGCATACTGAGACTCATGGATCAGAAGCAATTAGCAAGATAAAAGCTAAGATTGAAGATAATTGTACTTATGATGCACCTAATGCTTTCTGGACTAGAGAACAATACTTTGTCAATTTGCCTTATAAGGAGGATTATACTCCTAGACCACAAAAGGCCTCTGCTAATCACATGTCCCCTACAGAGCTTGAATACTGTAAAAATGAAATACAAGAGCTCCTGCAGAGAAAGCTAATTGAGAGCAGTCGAAGTCCATGGGCATGTCCTGCATTTTATGTAAATAAGCATTCTGAGCAGAAAAGAGGAAAACCCAGGATGGTCATAAATTATAAAGCTCTTAATGAAGCCTTATTGCCTCTAAGACATCCTTTACCAAATAAAGAACTGTTATTTTCAAAAATTGGTAAGTGCAATGTCTTCAGCAAATTTGATCTGAAGAGTAGGTTTTGGCAAATAGGCATTGTCCCAAGTGATAGATACAAAACAGGTTTTGTGGTGCCACAAGGTCAATACCAATGGCGAGTCATGCCATTTGGATTAAAGAATGCGCCATCTGAATTCCAAAAGCGCATGGATGATATTTTCAGGCACCTTCCTTTTGTTGTTGTGTACATAGATGATTTGCTTGTCTGCTCTGTTGATACTAAGAAGCATGTACAACATTTAGAAATTGTTTATGATCTTTTGTATAAACATGGTTTGGTTCTTAGTAAATCAAAACTCGGTTGGATGCAAACTAGAATAGAATATCTTGGTCTGATCCTTTCTCAAGGAAGGATTGAGTTACAGGATCATGTTCTGAAAAAATTAACAGAGTTTCCTGATGAAATACTGGACACAAAGCAGCTGCAAAGATTCCTTGGATGTCTGAATTATATCAGACAATTCTACGAAAATCAAGCACAAGATGTAAGAATCTTGCAGAAAAGACTGAGTAAAATGATTCCTTGGAATTACAAAATGACTCAGGCTGTCCAGATTATTAAACAAAAGGTCCAGCATCTCCCTGGTCTGCATCTGCCTGATATGTCCATGAAATTAGTACTTGAGACTGATGCTTCAGCAGAAACATGGGCTACAATGTTATTGCAGAAAAATGGACCAAGATTAGAAGAAGTGTGCATGTACACTTCAGGATGTTTTAGTGATACTGAAGAAAAATATCCCTCATCACATAAAGAAATCCTAGCAGTAAAGAAAGGCATCAAGAAATATAGAATGTTTTTAAAGCCTGTTCATTTCATTGTTAGGACAGATTTAAAACATATGAAAGGGATGTTAACTAATAAAAGATTACTGGAATAGGGAAATAACAAAGTTCTACGTTGGAGTCTCTGGCTTGAAGGATACGATTTTGACATTGAGTATAAGCCAGGAAAAGATAATTGTTTAGCAGATCTCTTAACTAGAAAAGCTTCTCCTAAAGAACTTAAAAGATTAGAATGGCATCCTCCTCCATGACTGCCATAAGAAGAGAAGCTCCACCAGGATTCAAATGGATCTTGGTTTGTAATCATTGTACATATTGTTTTTGTATAGATTGCTTGATTATGTACATTAAAGCAAGTCCAGCATGTTTTAATATTCTTAAAGCATGGTTTGCAAGTAATCCTTGCATTTCTTCTTATGGAGATTATTTCAGACTCCACAGAGATCTTTTCAGAGGAATAATGACAGGTGGTCCTTCTCAGGGACAAGTCTATATTTGTCTCTATACTCCTTACATAACATATTCAGATTACTGTATGATCTTAAGACAAATTAAGTATGATGGTTGCATCTGGATAACCTTTGAATGTGATTCATTCAGAGAATTTTACTATTCCTGGTCAGGATGGTTCTATTTACTTATGTGGCAATATTGCCCCAGAGATCTTGATTTCTTTAATCAAACTAATCAGTTGGCTTTTAAGATGTGGTTTCATGCAGAAGTCTGTGAAGCAGGACAACATGATGCATGGTTCGTGTTTTCTCTATCACATGTAGCCAGTGACATCAAAGAAGTTGTTGATTCCAATTCTGGAATCCATTATAAAGAACAAAGTGAATTTTATGGGAGTACATGCGTGCTAGAAGCTGAGTTGATGCCAGTAATGCAAGGATCTCCTTTTTATGAATCATTCAGTGGATTGCCGCCCTTTTCAGATGACCACATTTCTCCTCCTACTAGTCATAATTATGATAGTGGGGCCTCTTTTGACTCTATTGAAGAATTTAATATTGTTAATAGAATGGAAGCATGATGGACCCTTAAGTCCTTTGTACAATAAAGTTTGTAATAAAGCTTGTCTGCCATTTCGGTAAAGTGTATTTCATGTCTATCGGACCGACAGTGGTGTTCCGACGGTACGTGGGCTCCGTAAGCTCCACTGTGTAACCGAATAATTACTTTAGTTCATGAATTAGACTAAAGTAGAATCTTTTGATTTGAGTCATCCGTAAAAGTTGATGATGGGTCCCCATATGGCCTAGCCTTTAAGGGACGAGATAACAGCTGGAGTCCACCAGCTGCCCCATCTATACTCTTCGGGTATCTTTTGACTGGCAGTTGCCCGTGAGCTCTTACCGGGAACTTGCTAAGAATTGTATAAATAAAGGGTCTCTGCTCTCATTTTATCATTCGGAGTTTGAGCGAAACTGAGAGAGAGTCTAGTTCGAGTCGAGCTGTGTGTATGCTCTTTGCTACTCTTGCCTTCAGGATCCTGAGTCTGCAAATCAAAAACACAGATCTCATTTGTAATGTTGTCCTGTTCCGTTATAGTATACTAAGAGTTTTCTATAGTGTGCGTACCCTGGTAAACTTTTTCTATTAATGCCCCCCCCCCAGCGCCACCCACTATTAAACTTTTTCTATTAATGACCCAGAGGCTCCATCCAGTGCAGGATGAAGCTTACACACTTTTTGAGGAGATTGAAGGATAAGGTGCACAACTAGAACAAGTAGTCACCACGGTAGAACAACGCTTGGAAGGACCGGTGGATGAGAAAGTTATTCAAGTGTTCACCGAGTAGGAGGCTCTGGCGAAGCAACAGGTCGAGGTAGCTCGAGCTAAGCTCGGGGCCTTCGAGGTAGAGTTACCCAGATCAGAGTGACTCGGGATGAGTCACAGGTGAGTGTTGGGGGCATGTTGACCCTTGACGAGGTTTTGTGGAAATGCTAGTCATGCTTGACAAATTTTGGGACTTCGACGGGCTAGTCGAAGACGGAGCTCCAGGCGAAGCGGAGATCGGGGGATATCTCCCCCTTTTGCGGGATTTTTGGGTTTAGGGTTTATGTAACGGGTATGGGATGTTGGCCCATGGGTCTTACCCATGCTTAGGCCCCTTTTGTAATGTATAAATAGATATCTAGGCGATGTAAGAAAGACACTAGATCTAAGAGGTATGCGGTGCTAAGTGTTGTATTGTGCTAAGCGCAAGTGATCTAAGTGGTTGGATCTATGTGACTGAGTTAGCTCTGTGCATATTATGTATCGAGAACTTGCAGGGCTAAGTGAAAGTGATTGTAAGAAAGGATCTGTGTTGTGCCAATCTCGGGGAAGGAGGATCTGGCAAGGTGCACGCAGATCTTTTGTCCTATGTAGAGTTGGTTTTGAGGCTCTGTGCATGTAAGGAGACTGATAGAAGATAATAAAGAAGACGAAGATTGGTGGACGTAGCCCCATGCCAGGGGTGAACCACGTATATCCTGTGTTATGGTTTATTTGTGTGATTGATGTGATTTATGCTTAATGTTTTTGGTTTTACGTATGCTTAGTGTTAGTAATGTGAATGAATTCTAGATATTCTCTATTTCTATGTGCTAAGTGCTTGGGTGTGTTAGATCTTGTTGAATACTGCGTTGTTTTGTAATTAGGGGTTTACCTGCGATGTGAATAAGAGTTAAATGCTAATGAATGTTAACTTCTAAGTGATTTGTTAAGTATTATAATCACAGATCTGTGTCTCGTCTAGGTTGCAGACACTTGAGTCCTGCAACCCTCCCAGCCTCTACCTCGGGTGAGACTCAATATTCTTCACAGGTGTTGTCGAAAGGGTCGGTAGTTAGGGTTTTGTTGGTGTGATTTTGTAGTGTTGAACCCTGGGTCTACCCCTGTGCCAACAGAAAGAAAAAACGTATACTCGGCAAAACCTATGTATGTGATCAAGGAGTCATACAATAAAATAAAACCAATTTTATGGGAAATAAATATATTACTGTATTACAAATATGAAAAGGAGAATACAAACAGATGCCTTGATGTTGTAAGGTCCCTTCCAACAGTTCCTTTCTTTCCACACACTTCTTTCTCCATGGATTCTAAGATCAATAATCTATCTTGACAAAGAAAATCCTAAAGCTACAAAAATTACTCAAGCTCACACCAAAAGATAACTTTCCCCATGAGAACTCCTCTCCTTTTACAGGATGAAAAGGATAGGGTGAGGAGGTTAGGATGATCCCAAGAGATCATGGATGTGACTCAGATACAAACCGATCGGAGGCCACCTCACCCTCGAAGCTTCTATTCTAGAATTTTTTAGAAATTCCTCTTTTTCCTTCGTACGGAAATTGTCGCACCCTTAACACTGAGAAAAATGTGACGACGTCGCAGGCCACTGTGGTGAAACCTGCAACGATCCTAGATCGTCACACCCTTAACACTAAGCAAGGTG